>UCOH01006430.1:0-14315 GCA_900474275.1 Synergus japonicus
TATATATATATATATATATATATATGTTGAACTATTGGAAGACAACTGTAGAGATTAAGCCTTTTTATTGGGTTGAAGTTTTAGACGTCAATAGGCTGACGAAAATTATTATGTATTTCATTTTTTTTACGTTTATTTTGGACTAAGAATATTTTATAGAGATTTTAAGTGATTTCGAGGGATTTCAAGATATCTTAATGAACTTCAAGGGATTTTTATAAAAGTTTGGAAAAGGTGTCTAAAGATCGTTACAGAGAGTCTTAGAAATGTCTACGGATTTCACAAGATTTTAGTGATTAGTGAGGAATTTCAATAGAATATTTTAAAAAGATTAGAAAATATTTTAAAAAGTGATTTTAAGAAATTTTAGGGAATTTATTTTAATGTAGAAAAGTAAATGAAATGAAATTCTTTAAAAACTTTTAAATCTTCTTGAAATATCTTAAAATCTCTTAAAATTCCTTACAAATCCCTTCAAATTTCTAAAAGCAATCGAAATCTCTTAGCATCCCTTGAAATTCCTTAAAATTACTATAAATCTGTTGAAATCCTTTTATAATTTTTGAATTCTTATAAAATCTCTTGCTAAATAGAAATTTTGGGTTCTGGGAACAGTAAAAAATTGTTTTATTATTATTATTCCAATAATTATAAAGAAAATCGTCAGACTAGACGTCTGAAACTTCCACCCAATAGCCTTTTATATCTAGCATTAGGTTGGATTCTATCCGATAGGAATATTTTGTTCGTCTTTCGGATTCGAAAGGATATAATTTTTTCTACCCAAAACTTTCGCCAGAGGAGAGTCTTGAAATACCAACCCTAGAAATGAAATAGAGCAATTTATAATCTCGATTGAGAAGAAAATGGAGCAAAAAAAGTCATTGCTCGTATTTTTCACACTGTCTAAAATGCGTGGTTATTCCCTTAACGAATGACATTTTTCCGTGGAGAAATTTGTATTCCTAGCGACTGTCTATTCGAAAGGAAGGGTGGCTGTCAGGTAGGAGAATTCAACTACCCTGAAAGATGTCTTAGAAGCGCTCGATAGTTTTCAACTACTACCCGCTGGGGATATAAATGGAATCTCGTCGGGTGTGGACTGAAGGGTAACATGGAGATGGATTTTCGCCAAATCCTCGAATAGGATGCGCCCTAGAACAACGTATTTCGCACATCAGGTGCTAACATTGAAAAGCATGAGGGAGAGTTAGAGGCGACTCATGAAATGGAAATTACTCTCAACTATCCAATGCAGTTTTTCTCACTCGTTTTGTGGACTTTCCGCAAAATCTGTTCGTGAAAATCCTTAGAAGTTATTTGTCGTTACCTCAATTCATTTCGTTTTACCTGAAAAAAAAAGAAAACATTAACGACGGTTTTTAGAGGGAAAAAGGAAAAGTGGTTTGAGATGAATGTTTTCTTAAATCTTATTCAAGTCTTTTTACAATCCCCACATTTATAAATTAAAACTTCTTATCCTCGCTTTATTGTTACGTTAGAAGCACGTAAAAATGGTAATTGTTTTGCAAGAAGTGGAAGCAATCTGCACTTAATAGAGCATAGTAGATTCTAGACGAGAGTCTCTAAAGGAGGTGCAATAGAAACTGTTTTTGTGTTTACTATCCCGTATCGCATGTAACATTAGAAGTTCAGTGTACAAGTTTCCATTAGCCAGTTTCCGTTTCCCCTGTAAATACTTAAATTGTAGAATAGTAAAAACTGCACTTTCGTTCCGCTGGCGTTCAATTCTCGAACTTTAAATTAACTAAAGTGGTAAACAACTGTTAAACGTTTGCCACCTTTCAGATATTTCAATTTTTTTTAACAAAAATTATTTATTTTGAAATTTTAGGGAATTTTTTTAAATGTAGAGAAGTAAATAAAATGAAATCCTTTAAAATTACTTGAAATTCTTTAAAAACTTTTAAATCTTCTTGAAATATCTTCAAATTTCTTCAAATATCTTAAAATCTCTTAAAATTCCTTAAAAATCCCTTTAAATTCCTAAAAGCAATCGAAATCTCTTAGTATCCCTTGAAATTCTTTAAAATTACTATAAATTTCTTGAAATCCTTTTATAATTTTTGAAATCTTATAAAATCTCTTGCAATTCTTTAAAATCTCTTAAAAATTCCTTTAAAATTGCTAAATAAAAGTTTTGGATTTTGAGAACAGTGGAAATTTCAGGATTTTCAAGTGTTTTCACGAGATTTCAAGGGATTTTTATAAGAGTTTCAAAAAGTTATCAAAAGACCGTGCCAGAGATTCTTAGTTTCTATAGATTTCACAAGATTTTAGTGATTTTAAGAAATTTTAGGGAATTTATTTTAATGTGGAGAAGTAAATCAAATGAAATCCTTTAAAATTATTTGAAATTCTTTAAAAACTTTTAAATCTCCTGTAAATGTCTTGAATAGTAAATTGTAGAATAGTAAAAACTGCACTTTCGTTCCGCTGTCGTTCAATTCTTGAACTTTAAATTAACTGAAGTGGTAAACAACTTTAAAATGTTTGCCGCCTTTCAGAGATTTTCAATTTTTTTTAAACAAAATTTATTTATTTTGTCATTTTACGTTTAAGTTGAAGTTCGGGAAATAAATCCTGTACAATCCATAAACCAACAGCAGCCTTAGGTCATAAACTCCATTTATGTTTTTCTTTTTAACAAAAATCTGAAATCACGATACATAAAAGTATTTATCTCTACAACTAAATTCTTTTATGTCAAATGCACAAAAATTTGAAGAATTTTAGATTAAAATAAAAATATTTGCCCTGCTCCAGTATTCATTTTATTACTTCGAATAAATAAATTATTTGTAGTTTAAGCTCTAAACGTTCAAATGAAAGAATTTTTGTATTGATTGTATTTTAAACTATAAACAGTGTTAAAACATTAATTACATTTGAGTAAGATTTTCGTTCTTTCTTCATCATGTTGGAAGCGAAAGGTTCAAATCAACACTTATAATGTTTTAACACTGTTTATAGTTTACAATACAATCAATACAAAAATTTGTTTATTTGAACGTTAAGAATTTAAACCACTTTAAATTATACGGGAAGGGTGAAGCTAAATTATTACGCGGAAAGGTGACAAAATTAGTAAGAAAATATATTCTTGTATGAGAAAATTGCTTGCTTTAATTGTTCGCTTTCAGATAATTTACGAATGTAATGAGATTTTGCTTTTCTTATTGCATTGTATCTATTGCGAAATGTTGGTGTGGTAATTATTCACTTGTATGGCTCGGCTAGTTAATTACTATTCCGCCATACTAGACCATACGTCATGCCGTTTGCATACATATATTCCGAACAGTTATGGAAGAAGTTATGCAGATATATGTTTGCACCTATTTTATTTTACTATTCCTGGATGAAATACTCGCAGTTTACTTTCTGAAGTTCTTTTTTTTAACTTTTTATCTTTCGTTTATTATGTTTCTAATACTTTCTATATATAAAAAAAAAGAAAAAAAAAAGAATGAAGTTGTAAGTAAAGTCTTTTGTATTTATATTATAATAATTCCTAACAGATAAAATAACCAGTCCATAAAGCATTCTGTTTTCGTATGTAAATGAACTTCATCTGGTTTTCAAGAGAGAAAAAACGAGAATAAACCACAAGCTTACAGTTTTATGTGAAGCCATTACATTTTACTACGTTAGCCTGTTGTCCCTGTTTCAGCCTTGTTTCACTGATTGTACTTTGAACCATATTTACATACAGAATGTTTCCACAACTGACCCTATTACGGAAGTCACAGTATTAATTTTGCATAAAAGATACTCTATTTAATTAAATCTTTAGAATAATTATCATTAAATATTTAATATCTATAAGCACAAAACTCATAAAAGTAAAATATTCAGGAGAGTATTTGAACTTCAGTAAATTTTTAAGATCACGAATCTTTGACCCACTTAAATCGACTTTAAATATTGCCAAAGGGGGAAAGAAAAAAATTCGTTGAAAAATTGGATGAATCTTAATTGGAAATGTTTAAGTTCTCGAGGTTTGACTTTTATTAATGAAAAGCGAAATAGTATTTACATTTTTTCTATCAAGTAATATTTTCAAAATTCGTTTAATTTCAATTAATGATGAGTTAAGACCATTTTCGTACTGCAACTAATTTATTGTAAGTCGGTCGCATAAAACTGAAGATTTTCGTGCGTGATATATAAAGAACTTAATAGAAAAGACATTTTCTTATTTTATTTGGCTATTTTACGCACACTATTAAACCCAGTAATAATACCCCATCAATTTTTCATTATAAAAAAATATTGTTTTATTTATCTAGCTGTGAAGTAGCACTTAAAATTGAATTTCAATAAGGGTAGATAAGAGCACAGAATTAGAGGTATATTAAAGATTATTATTAAATTTTATATCACTAATATAAGTTTTAAGAGATTTTACATGTTTTCATACGGAATTTAAACTTTAAATACGAATTCTTTTTTCATATTCCATATATCAAAAGTCTAGTTGGAAACCGAATTTAAAATTTATTTTACGTGATACAAATGTCGCAATTCTTTTTCTTTAGAAAATATTTCTAAAATTCACGGTGACATGGAATATGGAAATTGAGGTAAAGAAGTTCGCAATTGAATTTTTCGATTTTTGACAAGAAGAGACTTGTTAAAAAGATCCACAAGTCTCCACAATTCTATTAAGGTTGAATTTACATTTTCTGATATTACAACTGTAAAAGGCACGTGCTTTTAATTCTATTTGCATTTATAATCAAGCCTTGATTAAAATAGGCGTCTTTCAAATCAAATATCCACTTGAATATATGATTATGAATCACAGTTAAAAATATAGTTCAAAAATAGTGAAAATTATTATTTAGATGTTTTATTTACTTAACGATTTCATTATTTAAAAATTATAATTCAAGAAAGTCGAGTCCAATTCAGATTTGAATTTCCATTCAATACTCTTTGAGTCTTGAGTCTAAAAGATGCAAAAAGACATTCTTGAGGTAGAAAAAACGTACATCATTCATCTGAGAATTTCGGACAATAGGTCCTATGAATAATAAAAGGACAATGCTTTTATTTCTCTTGAAGTGGAAAAGTACCTGAATGGATTCGGGATAATAAAAGAGCTGTATGCGAGCCTAAGATATCTTTCTTAATACGAGAATCGGAATCAATTCGTGGAAAGTTTTCAATTGGATTCTCTCGACTGATAGATCCCAAAGTACTGTTTCACTTATTCAAAAGAGCCAGGAATATCCGATAGCAAAAACCTATTTCGTTCTCCTTCAATGATAAATATTAAAGCCTACCCTACCAATAAGGATGTTACTACTGGCCGACTATCGCGCATTGATACTACTGTCGATCGACACCACTCGTTGTCTGACGAAAATCTGACCTTTCCACTTAAAACAGATTTCTGATACCTCTAAACACAAAATTTGTTAATTTATTATTATTTATTTCTCTAATCTCTTAAGATCTATGCTAAACTTCGTGAAAATCTCTAAAAATTTCAAGAAACCCTTGAAAACCCGTGAAATCGATTAAAATTCGTGAAAATCTCTTAAAATTTTCAGAAACTTCTTGAGATTCTTTTAAATTTAATGATAACAATTCAAATCCCTTTTATATTCCTTAAAATCCATTAAAAGTATTAGAAATATTTTCAAATTACATGAAACTTAAAAATTCCAGAAAAATTTCCAAACTCATAAATTGTTTAAAATCCACGTTAAAATTCATAAAAATCTCCACAAATTCTCAGAAAATTTTTTGAAAATTTTACGGTAACATTTAAAATTTCTTTATATCTTTTATATCCCTTAAAAATATTACATAGAAATCTTATCAAATTCCATGAAATCCTTTAAAATTCTCACAAAATCATTTAAATATCAGAAAAATCACTCATCGAAATTACTTAAAATTATTAAAAATCACATAAAATTCCTTAAAATTTCACGAAATATCCTAAAATCCCATACAATTCCACAAAATCGTTTTAATATCCTAAAAATCTCTTGAATTTCGTAAAAATCACTTTAAAAGCGTCAAAAATGCACATAACAATATTTAAAATCATTAATCTCTTGAAATTCATGTTAAAATTTATAAAAATCTCAGAAAATTCCTAGAAACCTCTTGAAATTCCTTCATATTTAAAATCCCTTAAAATCTTTAGAAATCCTATCAAATTCCATGAAATCCTTTAAAATTTCACAAAATAACCTGAAATCTCTTAAAATTCTAAGACAATTTTGAAAATCATACATTTTTTGAAATCCACGTTAAAATTCACGAAAATCTCTAAAAATTCTTAGCAACCTATTGAAATTCCTTCACATTTAAAATCCCTTAAAATCTTTAGAAATCTTATCAAATTCCATGAAATCCTTTAAAATTTCACCAAATCTTTTAAAAATCTGAAAAATATCTTGAAATACTTTTATGTAAATTATTAGAAATCTAATAAAACTCCATCAAATCTATAAAAATGCCACAATATATTGTAAAAATCGAAAAATTTCTTAAAAACCCTTTAAAAATATACAGCTTTTTGAAAACCCTTAAAATTTGTCGAAAACCTTCGAAATCTTCGTCAATTCTACAAAATCTTTTAAAAATCATAAAAAGCTTTTGAAATTCCTCAATAAAATTCCCTATAAAATTTTTAATTCCTTATTTAAATCCCACAAAATACATATTTTAATAGTCATAAAAGTACCTTGAAGTCCGATTGAAATCTTATCAAAGTCGTGGATAATTTTAAAAATTCCCAGAAACTTCTTGAAATTCTTTAAAATTCTACGATAACATTTAAAATTCTATTATCTCCCATGAAATCTTTAAAAATTCCATAAACTTTCCTTAAAATTCTTAGATTTTGACTGAATTATCTTTTTAGAATAGATAATCTTATTATTTAAATATTGTTCCTTCCAAAATTTATATAAATATTTTTCTTCCTCCTCCAATATCATCAATTTTTCATCCTTCAAAATATAATCGGTTATAAAATTTAAAATTCACCTCTAAACTATCGAGTGCAACATATCAATTTTTCAGTGATTTTACAAGCCTCGAATTATGAATCAGCATCTTCAATCTTCAATGTGAGAAGAGCTTATTGCATTTCCCCTATAATTTTAGAGTCTATAAATTTTCCAGTTTATATGACTGTATTTTATGTACTGTGAACATTATTCTGAAAAAAAATATATAGTATCCAACTTTTCTTGTATCTCAGAGCCTATTTCGCCTCGCGTATAGAAATTGGCTGTAGTTTTGGTGCCCTATCTTAAAGCTTGCGTATGACGAACGAGCGCTTCTACGATATCAGCATTTTTACGAGCGCGAAGAACAAGAGAGTAAAACAAGAGCATCAACGCGCTCACATACACCTGCTAGGTCAGCATCGATTCTAGGACCACACACACTTGCAAAACCCCCGTCCACATTCTCCTATCATCCCTTTACTTTAACCCGTTCCCAACCTCGATTCGGCCTCTATTTCCCTCACCATTGTCTGTTTCTTACTTCCTTTCTTCTACACTTCGTGTAGTCTCTTCAGTTTCTAGGCTCTAGTGTTCTAATATTATCGAGAATAATTACAGAGTATGTTTTGCCCTCGTTTTTTTAGAGGAAGAGTGTTTAGAGAAAATAGGAGAATGAGAAAAAATCTCGAAATCAAAAATTCAACTGCGCGCCGACAAAGAAAAAGGAAAGAGGTCCATTTTTATGCTACATACATGAATAAAACTTTTCATGGAAATCTTTTATGAAATTCCTTGCATTTAACATTTCCCCTGGTTTTTCAAGTGTATTGCAATTGTTCACTGACATTATGTTTCTGCCAGACAGTTTACATTTTCTTCAACTTTGCAATGTTGCGTTCTCTGCAGAAAGTGATATTATAATATATTTTTACAAAAGTTTGGTAGCAAGTCAGGATATTTTATGCAAAATTCTGCTTAAAAAATCTGGATTATTCGAAATTGTGTGATGAAGAAATCAGAATTATATTTAATTTAAATGTTCAATACTCTAGCACAAATATTATGTCAAATTTCAATGTTATATAAAAATATCAATAACTTTTCGAAATAATGAACATTTTTTTAATATCTGGAGTTTATTTTGTAGATAACTTTCCATAGAATTTGACATTTCTTAATTTGTATTGACCGGGACTTAAAATTGTCGTGAAAAACTTGGAAATATTTGAATATTTTTCCGACTGAGAAAAATATTCTTATCAATTATAAAAAATCATTAAAAAATATTAAATAAAAACGTTGTTTCTTCAAAATCATATATTAAAAATTACACTCATTTGATTTTTATTATTATTTTCCTACTGATCAGGTAAAATATTGAACTTTTTACGTTCAAATCCAAATTTGAGCCCTTGTACAATGAAGAGAAATTAATGTACAATTGTTTAAATAAATCTAGCAGATTCTATAGAAATCTACTTTTAAATTAAGTACAAGAAACTAAAAAAATGTTCATTATTCGAAAATTATTGATATTTTTGCAAAATATTGATAATTTACGTTCTTTCCTGATTTTGATAACTTTCAATTTACTTATATTTATTGGAAAATTCGGAAATGAAGTTTCTATTTTCAATCTTTTAAATCCCATGAAATATTTTTAAAGTCATAAAAATCTTTTGAAATAGCCAGAAACTTCTTCAAATTCTTTAAAACTCTACAATAACATTTTAAAATCCTTTAAATCTATTAAAAATCCATTAAAAGTATTAGAAATCTCATAAAATTACACAAAATCCTTAAAAATGCCAATAAATAAGTTTCTAAAAGTCATTAAAATCACTTAATTTTCCTAAAATTCTTAGAAATTCCATAACTGCATTTAAAATCCGTTAAAATTCTCAGAAACCTTTTGAAATTTCTTAATTCCTCGAAATTCCACGACAAAACATAAAATCCCAGAAACCTTTCTAAATCTCTTAACATTTGATAAAATTTCTTAAAAATTCCCCATAACTTCCTGAAATTCTTTAAAATTCTATGATAACAATTAAAATACCTTTTTATTCTTTAAAATACATTTAAAATATTAGAAATATCAATAAATTCCATGAAATCCTTACAAATTACACAAAATCTTTTAAAAATCATTAAAAATCTCTTGATTTTTCTTAAAATTCTTGGAAGTTTCATGAAAACATTTAAAATCCCTTAAAATTCCATAAAATTCCTTAGAGTTCTTAAAAAAACTTTTGAATGACTTGAATGAAGTTATAAGTAAAAAAAAATAATCGCGTGTTGGTTTTCTAATAGAATAAAAAGAAGATAAAGCAGAAAAACGTCGATTTTTCAATAAAATAAAAAAATTCTCGATTCTCAATGAAATTCCCGGGTTTTTCTCGGTTTCCCGGTCCGTTAGACACCCAGGTAGTTAGAAAATCCGTAGATACTTCTCCCAGATGAGATGTGACGAAACAATGCAACCGGATACGAAGGGAATAATCTGATAATACCATCACGATGTGCATCGTTGCTCATGTTTATGCTGTATCTACATTCTAAACAAGATATATAGTTGCAAGGGATAGTCGTAAACCTTTAGATAACAGACGCGGTCAACTGTACTAAACGCGAAAGCAAAAGCACAGAAATTGCTTCTTTTTCTGGGCTGAAATATATTATAATCGCTCATTAAGCTTTCCTGATAGAACACCCTTAAATATTTCAAGGGAAATCTCCACTCAACTCTCTAAACTTGAATCAATGAAATTTAACTGATTACCAGTCAAATTCCACTGATTTTCAGTGACTTTTTTCTCATGATTTTAATTAGTGGAAAATCTCCTGGAAATCAGTGAAAAGTCACTAAAATTTTTAGTAGTTTAGTGACAACTACTGAGATTAATTTTAAAAAAAGATTAATTTAAAAAAAAATGTATGATCTTATATGCCATGAAGGATATCAGATTGAAAGGAATGTAATAGAAATACCTACTCAAGTTTAAGGAAAAGTGTATTGCGCCACTGAAGACAAGAAAATATAAGATTCAGATTTCTTGCTTAAAGCGAATTTGAAACCTGCTCCTTTGAGACTGAATGTGCCGAATGCCGATAAATCTTTATGGGTTTTCCTTTCTTTCGTATATATATATATATCTATAATACTTTAATGTCCTTTCAAGGTTTCAAAGCGATCGAGTGTCCTTTCAAGCTTTCATGTTTAATTGAAACGACCAAGGTGTCGGAGAAGATTCGCTTGAAACAAAAGAAAAACGCAGAGTAGATCATTAAGGATGCTTCTATTCATTTTGAGTGCGAAACCTATTTTCTACTTTAAATAGTCACAATCAGTATGAAAGAGAATTGCAGAAACTTTGTAAGAAACAGTTCGAATTGATGAAAGAGTCGGTTTAATTTAAGTCAGGAAATTGAAAAGAGGATGAAATGAAACGTTGGGAATAATATCAGATTTTTTGCTCAACTTGTTATTTTAGTTACAAATTTCATAGATCTCTATTTATATTTTTCTGTGTATAAGATAATGACTTTACTCATATTTAATTATATTTATAATTAGGAGATAATTGAACTTATAATGTAGTTCAATTAGGAATCCTCATTAATTTCAAAAAAATTCAACATTTCTAGGGGTAAATGTAATGTAATTATATAATAATGTCAGAAATCAATTTTACGATGATAATATAGTTCTTTATAAATTGAAAATTAATTTTCTTTTAGCACAATGTGAATGGAATTTAGACAGGTTTACCTAGATAACGTGATCATCATATATGGAAGTAGATAGCCGTTCACCATATGCGAAAGCCACAGCCCTGAATGGAGATAAGAGACACAAAACATTTTCGTTTCCACACAATCCAATTGATAAAATCCAATAAAAGATAGAGCGTGAAACTCACTACCACAAAATTCTGCGGCTAAATCCTCTTTGATTTTTTTAGCATTTTAATAATTTTAAAATTCTATTAATCCAATAATTCTTAGCATAATTTACTGAAAAAAAGTTCTGGTTACTCAGAAATTTTTTTAAGAGTTCTTTAAAACTAATCATTCACTATTTTTTTAATTTACTACAAAGGTAAACGTCTCCTACATGTCACTACACCGTTCAGGCTTTGAGTGAAAAAAAATATTCAGTCCTCATCAATTTTGCTTATGTACAACAGGGCCTGGCTATTATAAATTGTTGTGATCGATATTTCGCAAAGTACTCGCCTTGTGAAGAAGCTAATGATTTTTAAAAAATGTATAAAAAGTCGTTGAATATTTCTTTTCATAAATTACTCTCAGAAATATTGTATTATATATCCTTTGAAAATTTTAAGAGAGAAAGTGGAACGTAAAACTGCAAAGTGTACATTTTTTTGCATAAATAAGTATATCTTTTTCACATTGTTCAAACGTGCTCGTACATTAGCATGGTGGGCTTTGTGTGAAAAAAGTTTCGTCGTTGCATGAGCGCATAATGCAATAAACAAGGCCATAATCTGTCATCTATTCTCCACGTTGCCTGGAGGGTCTCAAGTACCTAGGTGTTCTCTAATGTTCAAAGCCGTTGAAATTGTTTTACTTTTAACTTGTTTCAAAGCCGCAGAACCTTCGACACTTTCGAAACTTTATCTCACATAATCCAAAAGTTTCGACAATCAAAGTTCGCGTATAACAATCTTTTCCAGTGCAGAAATAAATATGAAAGTAAAAAAAAGGAATAAAACTTCCAACTTTAAAATGGGCTATTAATTACTGTTAAATTTTACTTCCTCGTTTAGAATACATTATTAACGATATACGATTAAATTCAGCTTCAGTTTAAAGTCGAAATTATATTTGAAATTCTCTGTATTAAAAATGGAAATAATGTCGGTCAGTGTTCATGTTCAATCCACTAAATGTAAAATCATGACTGTTTAATGAAACGTTCAACCATAAAAGGAAGAATAAACGAAAATACGCTTCAGGGATAATCAAGTTTGAATATTTAACGGAGAAGCATACAGACTGTTTAATAAAACATCGAACCATTGTTATTTCAAATGAACTGGCAAACAGCTTGAAAATGTAAAATTCAGACATATTTGTTGTCAAATATTGTCATTTCTGATTAATATTTCGACTGCTATTTCATAAATGAAGAATGTCTTTACCATTTCTAGTTTCCCTTTGCCTTTGCCTCCCTTTCCCTTTTCCCTTTGCCTCAGTTGATAAAATTTTCAAACCAGATTTTTCTTTTTGTTTCAAAAACCATTTACGAGAAAATCAGAATTTTTAGGTGAAGCCATTCACTGAAGGTAAAGCACCATCACCATCAAGAGAATGTTTTTCGGGTAACTCTTGTAGAATAATTTTTTTAACGATCCTACGCTTGTATATTTCGTTTTTCATCAGAGTAATACTATTCACAGCACATACTGATGTTTTTACGTGTAGAAAAAGCTTTGAATTGACTATTTCAATACAATTTAACATCTCGTTCCTCCTTTCATTAAAGCTTGCACTAGAGTATAGACTAATTCAATTTCACGCACCTTTCTCGAAATTAATTCTTTTATTGTAAAAATGATGTTGCTAACGAGCTTTCTCCACTAGTTTTCATTTTTATCTCTACACTCTATTCAATCAAAAGACAGTTCCCAAAACCATTTTATATTTTTCAAGTTTCAAACATCCAGTCTGACGATTTTTTATTTTAACATTTATTGGAATGAAAATATAAAAAACAAAACGTTTCCAAAACACACGATTTTTATTTATTTACTGGCAGAAATTTCTACCCAGCGTTGCCCAGAATTTTGAGAGATTTCATGAAATTTTAAAGAATTTTAAATTATGGAATCTGATGGAATTTCAAGGGAGTTTTAGGGAATTTCAAAGGATGTTATGAGATTTTGATTGATTTCGGAGATTTAAAGGAATTTTGAAAAAAAGTTGAAAGGATTATCGACATATTTTTTCAGATTTCACAAGATTTCAAGAATTTTTACTGATTTTCATAAATTTATTCAGGAATTGGAAGAGATTTCAAGATATGTTAAGAAATTTTAATGAAATTCCAGAGATTTTAGTATATTTAATTTGATTTCATTAGAATTTATTCCTTGAAATTTTTTTAATGCATTTTAAATGTCTTTAAATCTCTTGAAAATCCTTAAACTCTTTTAAATTTATTTAAAATTCATTGAAGTTCCTTAAAATCACGTAAAGTTTAGTTAAATATCTTAAAATCATTTCAAATTATTTTAAATGTTTCGAAACTTATTGAAAATCCTTAAACTCTTTTGAAAATCCTTGAAATTTAGTACAAACGCCTAAAATATCTTGAAATCGTTAAAAATATGTCGAAATCCTTTGAAATTTATTAAATTATCTTCAATTCTTTTAAATGTTTTTTAAAATTTTGAACTTTCTTCAAATCCCTTTAAATATTTTGAAATTCTTGAAGATCACTTAAAATATTTCTTAATCCTTTAAAGTCTCTTTAAAATCCCTTTTAATTCTCTAAAATTACTTAAAATATCCTCGAAATCTCCTAAATGTCTTGAAGTCTCTTTCAAATTCTTCAAAATCTCAAACTTCAGCCCAATGGAAACTCTTTTTTGATATTTTTATTCCTAAAAATGTAAAACAAAAAATCTTTAGACTATAGAAGTTTGAAACTCCAACCCAATTTCAGTTTCCTACGTTTAAAATGTTTAAATATTAAATTTAGCACATATCTAATTGTAATCTATAATAATTGTAAAAAAAATCACACGAGTCTTTTTTTTAACCAATTATTGTCTTTCTAAACATGTTAAATGCTTCTAAAGAAACGCAAATAAAATCCCAGACTGGAAATTGGAAGAGTGAAAAACAAAAGCTCTCATTGAAATCTACAAATTAACAATCTGGTCTTTTCAGTGTACTAGTTGATAAGGGAATCTGGGTCTACAAAATGGATCTATCACGTGCATCTTTTGTTGAAATTTCAATGGTTTTGCGACGTCATGTACAATTTTATCGAAACTTTATATGTATGCTTATCTAACCGGACGTTAGACGGGATCTTTACTGAATATTATCATTTTTTAAAGGGAGTTTATGTTTGCTGTGAAAATAAAAAAATTCAACATTCCAGCTTATCTCCCGTACGTTCGTAGATTCTGCGTTTAATAAGGTGCGATAAAAAAATTACAACTATAAAAAAATATTTCAGTAGAGATTATATATACATAAAATTGAATCGTTTATGAAGGTCCATTATTTGTTCAGTTGCAAACTTATATAATTATATATATATATATATATATATAT
>UCOH01006431.1:0-26532 GCA_900474275.1 Synergus japonicus
TATATATATATATATATATATACATATATTATTAATGTTAATATTAGTATTATATTATAATAGAA
Organism: Synergus japonicus; assembly: GCA_900474275.1. NCBI lineage: Eukaryota > Metazoa > Arthropoda > Insecta > Hymenoptera > Cynipidae > Synergus > Synergus japonicus. The sequence goes on from UCOH01006431.1 coordinate 66, forward strand.
TATATTATAATAGTCATTTATTTCTATTTGGATCTGTAAATTGAAAGAAATTAAAGAAATTGGTTATTTTAATGATTTGAATATTTCGCGCGATTCTTATATACGTAGATTTTGAGGTTCTGTTTTTTCAGGATTAAAGTATTTTAAATATGATATTAATATAAATAATAAATAATATTATAATATAATATGCAAATTAATAAATTATATATTTAATTATCTGTATGATAATGTAATTATACATAATATTATATTAATATTAAGTAATTAACTTTAAATGATTGTGCTGGAGTTTCAAGCGTTTAAACGTTAAAAATTATTTATTTATTAACTGAAAAAATTAAAATAGCCTCTTTCGGACTTTCAATATTAGAAAATTTTTTTATTAGAATCAATTGGAATTAAACAATTACAAACAATTACTTTGATTTTCAAGATTTTAAAACTTCTAGCAATTTTGAGAAGTGTTATTAATACAAAATAATTTTGTACTTGTTAGTACTTTTAGTTTGTAATTGTTTATATAATTCCAAATAATTCTCATAAATGAAATTTTTAATTTTGAAAATCTAGATGCTATTTTAATTTTTTCGGTTTACGTATTGTAGATAAATTCAACTCAATAAGCGATCAGCTTGAAGATTCAGATGAACATTATCCAACATAGTAATTTTTTCCCATGTTTTCTATCTTATTTGAAGTTGTCAAAAATCAACAAAACGTTTATCAAAAGTCAACAGTCGAGATGTCGCCCAATATTTTCTGAAAAATTAAAAAAAAATTCATCGCGATACGTTGAGTTATTGTCCTGTAATCATGTACACTAGTGTTAATAGTTATTAGTCTTGAAATATCTTGAATTAACGCGCCAATTGAGTATATACTTAGTTTTAGAGTTTACCTAAAGAGAGACTTTAGGAGTATGCGTATGTGTGCGCGTAGGCGAACGAGGAAGAAAGTAGTATGTATTTGAATGTATTCGTATGTAGTGAAATATAAAGTGAAAAATGATGTTACTAGACAAAATGTGCCTGTGTGCCTTCTAGAAACACAACAACTGTTCGCAAGTTTAAAAAAAAATGGCCGAGAAAGTTATAAAAGCGAAAAATATCCTTTTATCTTTTTGTTTTCAATTATATTCTTAATTTTTTTAAATAGTTACAAAATATAAATGAACTAAATATTTCATATAAAAGTAACACTATTAAGGGGTTATTCTACTTTATATGCTAAAAAAAGAGCTATTTTTCAACATTTTTTTTGAGCATGTCATGAAAGATATGGATATAAATATTTTTAGCTATGATAAAACATATCTTAAAATACGTAAAAAAAATTTTTTTATTTATTTTATTGCATTTTTATTTGTTTAAACGCGTTATTCTCAAAACAGCGTTTTTAAAACGGTACCAAGGAATTTATAAAAACTACTCGACCGATCTTTATGAAATTTAAACCACACATTCTACACATATTGAACTAGATTTATAACCCTGGTACCGTTTACCCTCTTGATTTTGAGAAGCCTACGCAGGGCCATCATTTTCTTGAAAAAGGAACGATTTTTCAAACATACTTTTTCAATTTTCAGCCTTCTATTTATCTCGGAATATGTTTTTGAAAAAAGGTTAGGAGTACAGTCGTGCAAAGAGGAAAATAGCAGCGCCACCACCGGTCAAGGTGGTGGCGTTTGTGGGTGAATGGTTGCCCCACGAGAACGGAGAGCTGCTGTAGGCCAGCAGTTGCCTTATTTATGGGTGAATGGGTTACCCTAACCTTTTTTCTGTGCAGTTAAGCGCGCGTTTTCTCTAAATTAATATCAACCAAGTGTAGATTGATAATTTGGCTGTATTTAATATACATTTACCTAAACTACTCCCTCCGCAAAAATTGTGAAGTAGCTCAGAATAGTGAAGTTCTAATATTTCAGAAGTGAGATAATCCGTTTGCTGTGCATAAAATATTAGACAATGATAAGTACGTGAGTGCAAAAAGTGCAAGCGTGCAAGCGTTTACACAAGAAAAGTAGTCTGAAAATCAAGAAAGATTCTATTGCAAAATGGCGTAGACAACGCCCCTTTCCGCAAAGTGACTGTGTAATTAGATTCGAAAAAGAGTGATTAATCAGCATGGCGGAAGGACGAGATGATTAAGTATATTCACTGGAGAATTTTGAACGATTTTCTGCTTAGTTTCAGGAAAATATGCAAGTCGACCCGACACCCCAACAAAAAGATGACTTATTAATTCGCGATAGATCTACAGGAACAATTGGAAGAGGAAGAGGAAAGCGGACTCGAGGTTTTAGCGATACTCCGATGAATTCTATGCAGGGGAATATTCCAAGGGGAAATAATCGACAGACGACGAGTGCGCCAAACTACAGCAGAAACTCAGATGACCTTCACATACTTCGAAATTTATTTCATCAACAAGATAATCAAAATATACAACTAACCCAAAATATAGGAAACACAATGGAAAATATGGATTGAAAGTTATTCGAAAATGGTCAACGTTGCCAAGAGATGATGATGCGTCTACTTGAAAATTTAAAAATAAATTAAAACTCAGCATCTTGTCCCCAGTTACCATATAATTACTGACTTAAGCAAAGGAATTGAAGATTTTAACGGAGAAATCGGAACGTCCAAAGCCTGATAATTTTGCCGTGGAGATGGCAAAAAGCATATAAAATCCGGAGCCAGAAATTGGTATCTAGGATTTCTGGTTTCTCGACCTTTTCTATTTCTCCAGGTACGAGAATTCTCGACCAGGATTTCTCGAGTATCTCAAGAAATTTTGAACTTTTTAATAAAACACGATTTTATTTACAAATTTTGGCTTTATTCGTATTACAAATTAGACTGATTAATTTGATCAATTAAATCAAATGGTAAATTTTTAGTTAGTACTACCAACTTAAATTAAAAATGCCTTTAATATTTATAAACTACTATTTTAATAACATCACAGTCTGTCGGTTAAACAAATCCTAATTAACTTTCAATACTACTTTTTTCATTTTAGCATAGTATATCAACTAAAACTAAACCAGTATCCCGGAAAATGATCAAGTTTTAATTCAACACAGTTTCTTTATAAAATAAAATTCCAGAAATACAAGATGTTTTTTTTTATTTATAGAGAAAAAAAACACTTTTTTACACGTAAAAAAAAGTAGCTGAATTTACCATCTAAAATAATCAACTTGTGCTCTGAACGCATTTTTCTTGGAATTTAGTAAGCTTTATTATTTCCAATTGTAACTCTTACAATGAAAAAACAGAGTTTGCAATTTTCTTCGCAAAAATTACTATTTGCAATTGTAAAACTTACTAAATTCTAGGGAAAATGCATTCAGAGCGCAAGTTGACTATTTTAAATGATAAATTCAGCTATTTCCTTTTTTCCGCGTAGCGCACGGAATTGATTTCTCGAGAATTCTCGAGCAGAAACCCTATTGGTATCACTTACACTCAGCTCAATGTCTCAATTGGAAAATTGGGAAATCTTTCAGATAGCGTTCAAGGACTCCTAATCATCGAGCAAATACAAACGGCAAAATGAAAACAAATATAATTAGAAGATTCGAAAAGAAAAATGAACAAATAGCCATATACTATTATTCGAAGATAAAGTTGTGTCATAGACTAGTTTTAAATTTTCAGGAAACTAAGGAACAAGTTTTGACTCTGTTGTGGTCCTAAAGACATACAGTCTGTTTAACAAGAGCATGTCTTCGATTTTTCGAACACTGCATGAAAAAAAAAAGTTCAATAAACTTTACATAACTAGTCCTATAGTAGAAGATACGGTGGGTAGTTTAATAAAATTTAAAATCTTCTTGATTTTAAATGGTGTTAAACTATTCCACGAAAAACGTAGAATAATTATGTAAAATTTAAAACTCCAGGTAATATACAGACTATATCGAAGAAGTCTCGAAACTTTAGAGAGCAGTTCTAGAAAACGATAACCGATTTTGCGCCGAAAAAAATTTGTTATTATTATTATTATACTCTAATATCTTTTCACATTTTTACGTACACAATTATTTACTGTTTACATACCCAGTCACTACACTATTTTTAAACGAACGCTATGAACATTTTTATTATTTAGTGCGGCTTTGAACACTGAAACATTCGCATTACACCTAATTACTAACGCACGTCTAAAGCACCGCAGCTAATCCTAACTTGAAATACAAAATAAAAAAATCTAAGATAAATCTAAGCTACAGCTGTGCTATAAGACTGCGCTGGCCGCGATGCAGAAGCGAGGCGGGAGACTCGAAGAGTGCCTCCACCTGCGCACAAAACGAGAGCGCAGCTCATTTTCTAGAATTCAATTCTATAAATCTTATATTAAATTAGTTCACAAATACTCAATGCCTCAAATTGAATTTCTATGAGACTTTTCAACATTTTATCATAAACTTCTTTATATATTTTATAGAACTTTTTTAAATCGGACTTCAATCTAAAGTTTACAGAACTTTTGTAGAGTTATTCCAAATCTTTTCTACATTAAATGTGCCCTGACACACTCTGTATATTAAAGATTTTTTAAAAGTTTTTTTTATTAAATGAAAGTATATTGAAAGGACTAAGCCGCAATTGCCAAGTCTTCCAGCGTCCAGTATCGCTCGAACCGTCCCAGAGAGAACACGTGAGTTAAAATGAGTTCCGTGTACGCAAAACGTATGGAAGCAGTCTTCTTGTGTACCCATTCAAAAAGACCATATATATATAAATACATGTCCTACAGCGTGGCTGATAAATACATCAAGAAGTCAAATTCGTTCGTAACGAAGTGGGTTGAGCTCTATAAAGTTACGAGATTTCAAGACTATTCTAGCTAAAAAGAGAGTCAATATTAGTATCGACATTATTTGATAGCGTTTGGCTAAATCTAAGATAAAATACTAGCTCGTAGCATTAGGTAAAAACCCCTGCTCTCAGAAACTCATAGGGAAAGACGAAAGGCATGGGCTGCTGAAAATCTCGACCGTGATTGGTCGAATGTCGTTTTTTCTGATGAAACGTTGTTCTGGGTATGGCCTTCCATAGAGTATTATGCCTGGTCTACCTGCGGCAGTAGACTTCTTTAGCGATCCATTAAACACCCAGTGAAGGTCCATGTAAGCGTGATTTTTGGTATTAAGAGCTCTTTACCGAGAACCTAAATGCTCAGAAAATGCTGCAAATATATAAACGTGGTCTTCCAAGGTCTGCTTCAAAAATATTTGGAGCTGATACTACCGATGGGATATTTGGTTTTGATTTCGCTAAAAAATTAGCATGTCAAAAATGGGACTAGACCATGTACTGTAGGCACACCTTAATTCTTCGAATGTAATTTTACTCCAAGAAAAACAAAGTTAGAAAATCTCTGATAGTTTTTGAAAAAACAGATTGAGTTCAGTCTGAATAATTCACTCCGCAAAGATCGTGAATTCCAATTGCTCCAACTTTACTAACTTTTGTTGAAAATGGCTGGCCAACGAACTTTACTTTTATTTTATGACTCTAAATGAATGTATACTAAAGGCCAATCCAATCGGTCAATTTTCTTTCGAAAGTTATCGTGTTAACAAACTAAAATCTACAGACTGACAGACGCATTCGTAAAAATTAAAAACATACACGGAAAGAAATTAAAGACAGCAGCTGAAAAGTCCTTGGTAACGCAGCGCCACTGCCGCTTTGGTCTAACAGCAACACCGTTCCGGGATCGCTGCTGTATTTTTTTGGAGGATTAGGGGCAGCAGCGTGCCTTAATTAGGAGAACAGTTGTCATAAACAGAGGGCGCAACTACAGTCCTACACTTTGGCGCATCAGTGGTATCTATAAGTGTCGCTGCTGTCTTTAATTTCTTTCAGTGTGCTTTTCGAGTTCAAAGGGCCAAAAAATGTGAACTTTTGACAAAAACGAAGAAGATCAAATTTTACACATTCTCTGATGAAACTGTAAAAATAGTAGATCTGTCTTTAAAATTTTGAATTATTACTTGCAGGAATTTTAAGGGATTTCACTATATTTTATGGGATTATATAATAATTTTCAGAGATTTGTTGATATTTTGTGCAGGTTTAAGTAATTTCAGGAACTTTTAAGAAGTTTTAAGGCATTTTACGAAATATCATTGGATTTTAAAGGCATGTGTTACTTACCATATGAGCAAGTATTTAAACCCGGCTTTTTTTTACAATTTGTACATTTTCAAAAAATTATAGTCAAGATCCGTCAAAAACGTGAACACGGACGGATGTTGACTAAAATTTTTTTAAGAATGTAAAAATTTTAGAAAAAAAAAATCGAGTTTAAAAACTTGCTTATATGGTAAGTAACACATGCCCTTAATTTATTTTAAAAGATTTCATAGAATATTAAGTTATTTTAATAACTTAAGGGATTTCAAGGGTTTAATGAGATTTCATGGGATTCAAAGTAATTTAATGGGATTTTATGGTATTTTTGGGATTTAATTAGACATGATGGGAGTAATTTTAAGGGATATTAAGTGATTTTGCGGAACGTAAAGGAATTTCATAAAATTTTCAAGTGTGTTAAGGAAATTTTATGAAATTTTGTGCAACTTATGGAGAACACTGAAATTAGAAAACGAATTATAAGTTTCTTTATTTCCAAAATTATAAATTCTTAATTATTTTGTATAGCTCGAAAAAAAAAATTTCTAGTAAACTAAATGAGTTTGTCTAGAGGATGGACCTCTAGCTTTTGAAAATATTAAAAATTATAAAAATGGCGTAGTTTTGAAAAAAAATTCAATTTTTGGTTAAAAAAACGGTTGTTTTTTGTTTATAAAAGTTGTAATTTTTTATATAACAAAAAGTTGGAGGTCCATCCTCTGTAGGAACATATAATATAGACTGTGTAAAAATTTAAAGTTGATCAGATGATTAGTTTTCGAGCTACACCGTTACCCGATTTTAAAAATGCAGTTCCGTTTTAAAGTGCTCTCATTTAAAAACTATTAGAGATATCGATTAAAAATTTTTGGTACTTATTGTTAGGATACTTAGCTGTAGAAAAATGCGAAAACAAGATTGATTTTTTGAAAATGAGAAACTAGCATAGCCCCTTAATATTGACTAGAATCCCCTGAACCTTTTTAGAAAAATGTGTGCAAAAACGATAATTCAATCGCGCGCTGATAATATTTGTTAGCTTAGAAAAATTGTTTATTAATTCATTAAAGCTCAGTCAAGATAAATAGGAAGTAAGAAAATTATACTGAATCTTGAAAAATTTCGTTAGCAATTCTGAGGGAAAATGCACCTCACAATGGCAGTGGGAAGACAATAGTGTTGAAAGCTTCCAGATCTGTGAATGTTCATTTTATATTATGAATGATGTAATACAATAATATCGCATGGATAATAAATCATGTTTAAAGTTTGAATTCGAGGAAACTTATTTGTTCCTAGTTTTTCCTAGCCTCAGGAATCTTCCTTATTTTGGGGTTCTCCTGATTTCACAATTAGGGCTCATTTAATTAATAATTACTATGATTAACTAAATTGCATTTTCTTCCAAAATCATCCGGAACTACCCAGAACTATGAATTCCATACATACATTAGAAAACAAGTTTCACAATAGAATGCTTTGAGGTCTATTCCATATAACGTACCCTCAAGATCTTAGATTATTTCATCAACACCTTTGCTATCATCTATCATTCTTGCTTTCAGGTAATCTCCGAGTACTGTCGGTCTCGTTTACAATCAAGACCATTCACTCACATTGTGATGGATATGTACCGAGAAGTAGTATGTTCACCACAATATGCAGCGAGGAAACGAGCCCTTTTACGAACAACCAGCAAGAATCTATCGGCGGGGGAAGAGAACAACAGACACTCACGTCAGTACATCACATCCACTCAACGCTGGTCAGGAGGTCACCGTTTTTCTAAACACATCCCCAAAACTGACGGATCGCTTTTTCAAATCCAGTCACGCAACTCTAGATCTCATCCGAACCTTTTGGGCCTATCACCGGATCACGTCAATCCATTACCACGATTCCAGTCCCAGCTGGATATGATTAACGCTGCTGATAGGCTCGATCTACCATCGATTGCTTTCAGTCACTCTAGAACTGGTTCACAACCATTGACCATTGCGCCTCAACTCAGACGTAATGGAGATTTAATAGAAAGGCAAATTTCGTATAATCTGAAGGAACAGTACCAGTACCAAAGGCATCAAAGGAATGGAGTTCTTGATATGTCTCCTCCAGTGAAACCCTTTTTCAGCTCACAGGATGTAAGAGTTTATGAAGGGAATGGGTTGACAAAAATCAACCAAGATCAGGAACAACATTATGCAAGGCCTATGTATGTGAAGAAAAATAATCTTGCTTGTTTCTCATCTTCTTCGTCTTCTACATCTTCATCGAGGCCTAATGGAATTCAACACAAAGAGACTGCTTATGAGCCTCTAGTCATTTCACCTAAGGTAGAATTACAGGATGAAATTTACGCTATTACTGAGTCAACAAAAAAAGCACGTTCCGGAACAACGTTACAGAAACAGCTTTCAAATCATCGACTGCGACTCTCGAACCAAGATTATAATAATGAGACAAGCCATCAATCAATTCCCAAACCCATGAATGAGCATTTTCGGACGTGCATCGGAAATTCGAGCGGTCAACAAAGAATTCAAGACTATCAACGAAATTTAGTATCTACGGCTAATACTACAGATATTTACGGATCAGTGCCACCAAAATACCCTAAGACGATAACGACAATAAAGAGAGATGCTTCAACTTTTCAAATATCTAACGCGAAAAATGGAGTTCCAACCAAATCAACTTCAAGGTTCGTATCTTTTAATTAATAATTAAATTTTTTTAGAAAATTGTTATTCCTTATCAAATTTTCTTTCATGGATTTTTCTCTCCAATTTTGACATCAAGTTTTCTATAATTTTCCAAAGAAATAGATAGTGCCTGGCGACATCCAATTAAACTATATTTATCATTAGCTTGTAATTTACTTCTTCTTTCCATCAACTTCTTTTTCGTAATTAAACGTCGCCAATTAATCGTATGTGTATAAAATGTATTAATGACTATTGCATATAGAGAGGACGGTATAAAGACGTTTTATGTAAAACGGGGGTTTTAATTGAGAGTAAAAATTAATCCTTTCAATGCTTCTACGTGCAATACATATATTTTAATTAAATAAAAAGAAAAAAGTAAGTTAATCCAATTTTCTTATTTTGTTTTTAGAATTATAGCGAAGAACGGACCAAGAGCTCGCCGCGGTAAACCTGTTCAAAGGGCACCTTCTCGTTTGTATAGAACAATTGGTGGACAAATGAGGAATTTTAATGAAACTCAGTGTGTCGGTCCTGAATTTGTCATACGTGCAAATCAAACTTCAAAACTCATGACGGTTGGTGACATAAAGGTAAATATTTTGATAATAAAATTATTAAATTGAACAGTATTAAAAATGACTTCAGACATATGAGCGATTTCATATCAAGTGAACACACTTTTGAAACCGATGTCATCCGATTGAGCTCAAACTTGCACAAAGTTTAGTCCTACTAATTAGTAGTTACCACACCAAATTTGAACGAGATCGGTCAAAAACTTGCCGAGTTGGAGTTGCTTCTTTGAAAAAACACAAATTTTTATTACATTCTCATCAGAGAGAATGTATTAGATTTGTGTAAAATTTGACTCCTCCCAGTTTTCATCAAATGTCCACGTTTTGGGACCCCCTGAACCCGAAAAACATGTTTTTACGAATGTGTCTGTCTGTAGATTTCAATTTTTTTAGCACGATAACTGTTGAAAGAATTGACCGATTGGATTGTCCTTTGGTATACTCTTTTAGTGTCCCAAAATGAAGGTCAAGTTCGTTGGCCAGCCATTTTGGATAAAAATTTAAAAAACTGGAGCATTTTGAAAATTTTTGAAACCACTTTTTTTTTTTAATTTAAAAATTCTAATGACGGATATTCGTAGTACTCAAAAAGACGAACATTTTTTCTTAATGACTTTTTTGGATAAAAAAAAAATTGAACGATTTATAATATTTTTAAAATCCAAAAAAATGAAATAAAACTTGAATTAGAAGCCAAACAACGCACGATATGAAAAAAAGTCTAAAGATGAAAAATGTTTCTTTTCAAACACTCTATAGGATAGACATAATAACTTTTTGAATTTCCTTAAAAAATCTAAAATTCAACTTTTGAGCCAAATAACGCGAGATACAGAGAAAATGATAAGAAACATAATTATTGGCCTTAAAAAGATCTACAAGTTCCCCTTGAACCATTTTTCAACAGGATGAGTAGTTTTCGTTTTAATCATGAAAAATATTGTTAAACAAAGCCGAGCGCGAGTGCCCTGATGAGAATGTGCTCCTTAAGGTCGATAGAACCTTAAGTAAATTAGCTTTCGTTTTCATTCCATTCCATTTTGTAGTAATTTAAAAACAAATTAGTGCAAACGTCGCGACGCTCGTAAGCGCTCGAAGTCGCAAGTGTCGCGAAGCGCACAACACGGAGCGCGAAGCACGACGTGTGTATGAGAATGTGCCCGCGTAAGCGGGCAGATTTTTTTTTTAAATCAATACGAAATTTTCTGATAAACATAAAAAATGATGTTTTATTATTAGAATCATTTAGAAAAAAAATATTTTTAAAAAACCAAAGAGAAAAAATTTTGTTTTAAAAAAATCGTTTTTTGTTATGCTTGTATTTTTAGTAAAAAAATCTGCCTGCATCGCACTTTCTCATCACGCGCGGGTCTCGCTTCTCTCACAAATATGAGCGCGCCTAAGGCGCGTTTCACACTCCGATATATTTTATCGTCGCGCTTTGTGCTCCGAAGTATTTTATCTACGTTTTTCGCTCTCGATATTATATGTATATTCTTCTTGTATAAATTTTGGGATGGTCGCTGTTAAATTAGCATTTGAGATCAAGGATGAAGACCCACTTTTTTATGTAAAATTATTGTGAAAACTTTGTAGTTCATATTTGCGTGCTCTATTTTTCGACGAATGAGTAGTGTGATTGGTGTTGTCGAGAGGATGCTAGAGTTGTACTCTCATCTCCCGATGGACGGCACGGCGATCGACGGCACTTTTCACGCTTGGCTGATTCTACGCCCCCCCCCCCCCGGAGCGTCCCTTGAGAGCCTATACTTAAGTGCCGACGCTCGAAACTCAGCGCCGTACTGCGTAGCCTGCATAGTATAGAAATTAGCGAATCTTAAAGTCTACATATATTCGGTCCTGAGTGGTGACGTCAGAGTGTTCACTCGAGCTATTATAATCTCGACCGATCGACGGCGTACAAGACCCGAGCGGTGCCGTCGATCGCGAGATGAGTGTAGTTGAATCGTAGAGGGAGAGGTGTGGAGTTCAAGAAGGAGAGTGGAACGAGAATGTGTTAAGAAAAAAAGCACTTTTTTATATGTTCGAATTGTCTTTTTTGAGATGATTTGAAAACGAACTGCACAAATCAAATGATAACGAGAAAGGAGAATTGACAAAGCGATTAATTCACTTTAGAAGCAAGTGGGTGGTTCTCAAACTTCTAAGTGAATTCTTAATTAAAATATTTGAAAGCTCTAGTGTTAGTAAAGTAGTTTTGTGCAAAATTTGACCCCCCCATTTTTTGTCAAATATCGACGTTTTGTGACCCTCTGAACCCAAAAAACATGTTTCTATCAATGTGTCTATCTGTCTGTAGATTTTACTTTGTGAGCACGATAACTTTCGAAAGAATTGACCGATTTGATTGGCCTTCGATATACTCTTTTATTGTCCTAAAATGAAGCCCAAGTTCGTTAGCCAGCTGTTTTTGATAAAAATTTGAAAATTTCGCGCGCTTGCATTTGCTTACCAATCTTCATCTCTGATATATACTTTTACTTAAATTACTTTATTTTTATTTGAAGAAAACTAATTTACTTAAGGTTCTGTCGACCTTAAGGAACACATTATCATCAGTACACATCAGTTTTAATTATCTTTATTTTTTGGGATTTTTGAAAAGTTATATATCTAACAATTTTTGTTTGATAAAAAAAGTCATAATGATAAATTTTTCGATTAATTGAATACTATGAATATCTTTAAACAGAATTTGTAAATTAAAAAAAATTTTATTTGAACTTTAAAAATTATCCAAATCGGTGAATTTTTTCGAAAGTTATCGTGCTCACAAATTAACATATTTTTGGGTTCAGGGGGCCACAAAACGTCGACATTTGACAACAAATGGGGGGGGAGGTTAAATTTTACACAAAACTAATACATTCTCTGATGAGAATGTAAAAATTAGTTTTTTAATTTACTAATTCTGTTAATTGATATTCATAGTGTTCAATTAGTCGAACAATTTATCATTATGACTTTTTTTCATAAAAAAAAAATTGTCAGATATATAACTCTTCAAAAATTAAAAAAAATGAAGATAATTAAAACTGATGTGAACTGATGAGAATGTATTCCTTAAGATTGATAGAACCTTAAGTATGTTAGTTTTTGTATTTTTTGGTCGTAAATATTGTACACGTATGTTTTTATTTCAACATAATATGTAAAATTTCGGAGTTGTGAATTTTCAAACTTTTCACGTTCGAAAAATCTACCTCTAAATATTTGCCTATACGAAAAAAAGAATTCTGTTTAAAAAAATAAGTGGCTACAGTAAAATTTAAGATTTTCTCTCAGCTTTTCAATAAGCATTACAAGAAATTCATTAGACCACTTGTTTATAAAAATATGATCTTTTTTATAAACAAATTATTTTTTTTTAACTTTGAAACTATTAAAAAATTTTTTTTTATTGAAAAATATACTTCAAACACTTTAGTAACTATTCCCAAAATTTGGAAATGGACCGTTGAAAATTATGTCGGTAATAAATTTTTGAACTTTAACTGTCGTGCTAAGAAATTTTTGAATATTAGCTCTTGCCCTCAGACCACGCATGATCGCTTATGGTTCGAGCGCGAGAGCTAAAGCTCAAAAATTTATTAAAGATACAATTTTCAACGGTCCATTCCCAAATTTTGGGAGTAGTGACTAAAGTGTCTGAAGTACATTATTCAATAAAAAAAAATTTTCAAAAATAGTTCCAAAGTATAAAAAAATGGTTTGTTTATTAATTTATGCCATATTTTTATAAACAATTGGTGTAATGGATTTCTTGTAATGCTTATTGAAAAGCTGAGAGAAAATCTTAAATTTTACTGCAGCCACTTGTTACATTCTCATCAGAGAATATATTAGTTTTGTGTAAAATCTGATCCCCCCCCATTTTTTGTCAAATGTCCACGTTTTGTGAACGCCTGAATCCGAAAAACATGTTTTTACGAATGTGTCTGTCTGCCTGTCTGTCTGTAGATTTTAGTTTGTGAGCACGATAACTTTCGAAAGAATTGACCGATTTGTTTGGTCTTTGGTATACAATTTTTAGTGTCCTAAAATTATGGTCAAGTTCGTTAACCAGTCATTTTGGATAAAAATTTAAAAATTTAGATAATTTTTAAAATTAAAAAAAAATTTTTTTTTAGTTTACAAATTCTGTTTAAGGATAATTACAGTACTTAAATAGTCGAACAATTTATTATTATGACTTTTTTTTGATAAAACAAAAATTATCAGATATATAGCATTTCGAAAATTCAAAAAAATAAGGAAAATTAAAATTTTAAGCTAAATAAAACAAGCTATGAAAAAGGTTAAGAGATAAAAAATATTCCTTTTTGAACGTCTTACAAGACTGGTCCTCTTTTTGAATTTTCTTGAAAAATTTACAATTTAAAATTTTTATCCAAATAACGTGATAACTACATATAACAGTATCAATAACATAATTATTGTTCCTAAAATGTAAAAGAGTCAAAGAATGAAAAATATACCACTCAAGGAGTCTATTGTTTCTCTGGTTCGAATGGATTGAAGGACTAGACATATAAAACTATAAAAAGTGGACATTCCCCAGCTTTGACAAGAGATCTAGAAATTGGTCTCGTATTTTATGGAAGACATGTTGAGATTATTTTGAGCGTACTTCGAACCTCGGATAAATTTTGGAGAAGAATATTTCATGTATTAATAAAAACCGTCAGGTATTTGATACGTAATTGGGATTTGAATTAACGCGCCGAACGCTGGAGTATAACGATAAATATGGGAACTAAATACCATATTCATCACAAGAAGTATTGAGAGGAACGATATACATCTACGTTACTGCCAATGCATTTGTTGGAAACTCCGTGTCAGCTTGAAAATTGAAATGTCGTGAGTGTAGATCAGCCCTATCCGACTGAAAAATAAAATGGCGTTCCTTAGTGATTATAATTTCTATGTGCCAAATTTTCGCACTAGGGCGGCGCTGCGCGCAACTCGCTTTAAAAATGTATTGTAATAATGGATAATGTGTATTTTATATCGTACAATCATTTGAGAAACATTTCCTGACCTCATTTTGTTCAAAAACCTAATTATTTTAAGTTTTTGCATATTTTCCCATTAGTACAATACATTTTTAAAGCGTGTTGCGCGCAGCGCCGCCCTAGTGAGAAAATTTTGCACATAGAAACTATAATGTCTTAAGATATGGAAGTCGGATAGGGCTGGTGTAGATGCAGGAAAAATGATAATTCCGTTACATGGAATTTCTCGCGTTCGATAATTCCAAATATCAATTCGAGTAAACATAAATTAGATTTAAATGATAGTTCGGTTAAACTTAAGTTGGGAAACTTATAATTAGGAAAAAAGGAAATTAGGTTAAATTATTATTATTTGGGCGGTTAGAAATTAAGACAAATTATGATAAAATTAAATTCAGGGATACAGAAATAAGGGACCGTACTTGAATTACGTAATGCATTTTAAATCTATTTTAAGACCCCCCCTCCCCCTTGTAACAATCCGTAACAAAATAGTTTTTGCCCCCCCCCCCTTATTGAACGTAATTTTTGGTTTCGAGAAATATGATATGGGACTTGAAATTAATGGACATTTTTAGAATGTATTTATATTTTGTTTTTTATTTTAGTATCTACATACTTTGCAGTTAAAGACGTCTACGTATATAAAAATTCATAAATCGAGTCTGAAATCCCCCCCCCCTTCCGTAACAAATCGTAACGGAATCTCTTGACTCCGTTATCCCTTTGAGCAGTCCCTTACGTTCCTGTCATCGTAGTGTAAGATTTATCTACTACAATCCGGTATGGTCTAGTGGTTAGGATACCTGGCTCTCACCCAGGAGGCTCGGGTTCGATTCCCGGTACCGGAATGTTTTTTTTTTTTAAGTAAAGAAACATTTATACAATATACATATATATATATTTCTACAACTATAAATTAACTACAAAAATAAAATAACTACAAAATATATATATATATATACAGTTTATTAAGTTTTTCTATAATTAAAATTTTTTATCATAATAATAAGAATAATTAACCAGAATAAATTGAAGAAAGCTAAGCTTCTATAAAACTTAATAAAACTTATTCAAGATAAGTCTATGCTTTTTAAACTAAGTTAACCAAGCTAAGTTAAAGCTCACATGTTCAATCAACGAAAAATTACCAATGTAAAAAAACTTACGATACCGGAAATCGAACCCGAGCCTCCTGGATGAAAGCCAGATATTTTAGGTTAAAAAAAAATATTTTCAATGGTTTATATAAATTTTTTACGTTCCGAGATACTCGCATACACCTTAAATTTTAAATTAATATTAAAAGAGGTTTCTCGTTTTTGAGTAAAACGGAAGGTTCTACAACTAGGATGCGGATAATCAATTAATTGTAAAGAAAGTGTTAGTTATATAATTTAGAGTAGATATTTATTGAGAAAAAGTTCAGTTTACATTGATTGGGGTTCAGGTCATAGAGGATAACATGGAAAGTTGGAAAAGGATGTGTAAAATCGATACTTGAATACTGAAGCTTCTTCTCAATCAATCCTGTATTTAAAAAAATCTGCCCGCTCATGCGGGCACATTCTCATGCACACGTCGCGCCTCGAGCTCCGTGTTGCTGGGCGCTTCGCGCGCTGGCACCTATTTTTTTTTGAATTACTACAAAATGGAATGGAATGCAAACGAAAACTAACTTACTTAAGGTTCTATCGACCTAAGGAGCACATTCTCATCAGGGCACTCGCGCTCGGCTTTGTTTAACAATATTTTTCATGATTAAAACGAAAACTACTCATCCTGTTGAAAAATGGTTCAAGGGGAACTTGTAGATCTTTTTAAGGCCAATAATTATATTTCTTATCATTTTCTCTGTTATTTTTGTTTTCTCGCGTTATTTGGCTCAAAATTTGAATTTTAGATTTTTTAAGGAAATTCAAAAAGTTATTATACCTATCCTATAGAGTGTTTAAAAAGAAACATTTTTCATCTTTAGACTTTTTTTCATATCGTGCGTTGTTTGGTTTCTAATTCAAGTTTTATTTCATTTTTTTGGATTTTAAAAATATTATAAATCGTTCAATTTTTTTTTATCCAAAAAAGTCATTGAGAAAAAATGTTCGTCTTTTTGAGTACTACGAATATCCGTCATTAGAATTTTAAAATTAAAAAAAAAGTGGTTTCAAAAAGTTTCAAAATGCTCCAACTTTTTAAATTTTTATCCAAAATGGCTGGCCAACGAACTTGACCTTCATTTTAGAACACTAAAAGAGTATACCAAAGGACAATCCTATCAATCAATTCTTTCGAAAGTTATCGTGCTAACAAACTAAAATCTACAGACAGACAGATAGACACATTCGTCAAAACGTGTTTTTCGGGTTCAGGGGGTCCCAAAACGTGGACATTTGATGAAAACTGGGGGGGTCAAATTTTACACAAATCTAATACATTTTCTCTGATGAGAATGTAATAAAGGCTGCATAATGATTTTTTTCTAAGTCCGTTGATGGTTTTCTTAACCGACGAGTTGAAGTTAAACTTGTAGTAAAGTAAATTTTAGAATATGAGAAGACAATCACTGACTGACTTCTTGATTTTATATTCCAAAAATATATCCGAAGGACCAATCATAGTGGTGCATTTTCAGCATGCCCTAATATGGAGTGGGAGGTTTTCTTGCATATTGACGTCATTTATTGCAGTTAGTCTATTGTTATCATGCCATAGGCGAAAAGCGCCAATTACATTGATAAATTTAAGACATCGATATGTTTTAAGATAGGGTTATTATTTCAAAATTTGCTGGTAATGATGAGGAAGTGAGGACCAAGAAACGGATGTTTGTCCTGTCGTGATTTAGATTAGAGACTATCTTATGTGTATGTAGGCTTACAGTCGGTACGTATCAAAACAGAATCCTTATGCATGGGAGAGATATGATACTTGGACGGAAAAGAGGTTCAAGTTTTATACTCCCTACGCTATGCGTTTGGTAATCAGTTTGAATGTTTTCCGAGGCGATGGTTTACATTGTCTTACGATATAGATATTTAAAACTTGCTTCTCTTTTCGTGAGTGAAAAGTGAAATTATGAGAAGGGGAGAGATATGGATTGTTTTGACTTAAAAAGTAATGTAGTGGGGGAGAAACACGTAATAATAAGACAGACTCACAAAAAAAAAAGGTTCTGTTCCCCGAACCAGACTAGTATATCCTTATTATGTTTTTTGAGTCGCTGAATCCGAATAACCCCCACGGTCATTCATTTTATTGTATGGAGGGTTCATATGACAATTGCAAAAATAAAAAAATGTGTCTTCACGGGTTATGTTATCAAAAAAGTGAAATACATGTTTAGACGTAAAATTTCGCGTTCTTTCAGAATCTGCAGTCAAAAATTCATTTTTGGCAGAATAAACACATTTGACCTTGAAATTACCTTCAATTTGACTTTGTCAGCTCAAACGAACATCGGATTTGGATTCAGCGACCCCAAAAATCAATGTGACTATTTTTGCAGGATTTGACCTTGAATTGGCCTTGAACCCGACCTGATTAAGACAAACGGACACCGGATTCGGATTCAGCGACCCAAAATCATAAGGATATACTAGTCTGATCCCGGGAATCAGAATAAATTATATGAAGTGCGCATGCACTTAATGTATGCAACCATTATAATGTTTTGTAGGTCTAAAAACATCAACATCAAGGCTCAGTTACACATTGAAAAACGTTCGTTTTTTGGATATGTGTTGACGAAATTTGTTTTATCTGGAGATAATTTAAAATTTGGGTGTTCAGTTTTGTTTATAGATCTAAATATTCTGTTTGAGGTGAGATTCCTGAGCGTCGTTTTGAACCCTCCTTTGTTGTTTCTTATTGCACAGTCTAATTTCTTGTTTCTTCTTCTCTCTGTAGTTGAAAACGTCTCATTTTCATCTTCATATATGCCCAGTTGCTGGGAAGCATTGTAACATGATACATTAAGCTTTTGCTGTAATTACTCGTTTACTTTCTGCTGGACTATGAATTTTTCCATTATTTCGTAGGTATTTTTGCCGTCTGGTGGAATCTTATTTCAGGAAACTGCAATAAAAAAATTTTCGATTTTTTTCGACCAACACAAGTGTATATAACCCCTTAATATCATTTAAAATTCGCATAATTTATGTATTTAATATTAACGTTATTCATTTATTTTACAGTCTGGCAATTCTAGTCGATTAATCGTGATAATGTTGACTGGTCAACGACTGGAGGTAACCTGCGATCCACAAAAAATTACAGCTGGAGAACTATTTCAGGTACGAATATTAATAATACAAATTAAAAAAAATAATGTCCAAGTGTAGACAAAATTGAAAATTATTGAGAAAATAATTGCTTCCTTGCTCGAGGGTGGTAACTAGTTTTACGTTCATAACTTATAATTGAGACAGTTTCTAAAGTTCCCAGTCTACTTGGCATACTAACTATAAGCTTAGCTGGTGAATTTATTAAATATCGATTCGTTTGAAGTTCTAGGTTATTTATGATGTAAAACAATTTATGGTGAAGAGGCCACCAAATTTACTATTTCCACAAAGTTGATAAGTTAACATTTTATACAATTTTCAATTTTTCCAGATTTTAAGTTAAGAAAATGGATCACTCATAGTTTGAATAACTTGAAAAATAAAGTTTTTTCTCATTAAAAACTAGAAGAGGTACTTTCTAAATATTGGCATTTCTCTACAATTTTTCATTTTCGACATTAAAATAAAAAAAAATTTAGTGGCACAGTCCTCCAAACGTTCTTATCGTCTTCTGTAGGCCCTAAAATGAGAGGAAAAATTGTGGAAACTTAGTTTCCGAGCTAGATACGTAAGAGAAAGCGATAACAAAATAAATTAAAAAGGTTGTGAATTGTTTACTCTATCAAATTCATTTCACAGCTGATATAAGTATTCATATAAACAGCGCGACGATTGGAAAAGAGAAATAGTGTTTTTTCACGTTGTCTTTTTTGATTTCACAAAAAAAAAAGCAAATGTAATATTTACCACGATTTCAGGGTAATTATTACTTACAACAAAAAATATTCTCAGGGTAGAGTTGAACATGTCAACTTATTGTACCTTCTTTTGTTATGATGCGAAATGATTAAATTTTATTAACAATAAGAGAAGAAATATCTTTGACTTCTATTGATAAATAAGTGTGCCAGTCGAAAAAGTGATATTTTCCCTTGAGTTTCTCTTTCGATACTATATTTCTAAAATCCCATACTGTTGATCTATTATAGGCACATGTTTCGGTTTGGTGCCATTTTATAGAGTAGATCAAGTAGAATACAGTGCACTTTTGATTTTTTTCAAAAACCGAACGATAAAATAAATACGGGAAAAAAGCTAATTTTAGATAAATTTCAATAATTTATTATCACAACTTTGAGAATTTTTTTCAACTTCCACATGATCGGCACACCTATCTAAAATATATTTTTAGTATATTAATAAACGTAAGATTGCTTCAAAAAATTTTCAGACCCCAAAAAACTTCGGTAAGAAAAATTCAACCCGTGAAAAATTGTAAAATCATAAATCATCACATTCACTTCTAGTATTTTGGGCGGATTCACGGGTTGTAATGGATGGATAATAGCTCGAACCGATTGAAATACTACAGCAACCCTTAAAATAGTATATTTTCTTAGGGAAAATCGATTTCAAGTGTAGCATATCTTATCGATTGTGGTCGAAACTGTGCATCATCACCAAAATGAAAAATTGTAGAGAAATGCCCATATATTGAATTCTGGAAAAACAATTTGAAAAAATGAGCGCGCTAATGGCGCGACGGGGGCCCATATGGAATGAACCATATGTATAATACCCACGGATACCGAAATTACTTCTGAAGATCTGTGAAAAGGAGAAAGTGGCTCTCTATTCAAGGAAAAGTCAAAAAGTCAATAATATCGCCATCGCAAATTTTTTAATGATAAACGATGAACGAGCAGGAGCTCCAATCTAAATCGGGCCTCTCTTCAAACTTAGGCAAAGTCACCAATAAGTTTGAGAGCTGGCTTCGTCTGATAAGCGGTTCAATTTATCGGGCGATTATTTCGGTCCACCAACTTTCATCTAAAAGGTATCATACCTCGCGATATCCTTCGTTAAATTTCAAAGAGTTGCCTTTTAATATTCCGGAATCCATTAAAATATAATAACTTTTATTCTCTTAAAATCAAGAACAAATTTGCCCTCGTAAAGAGATCGTATTTTATGGAAAAACAGTGTTTGCAATTCACCTCGTTAAATAAAAGATTGAGCTTGAAATTGAGTAGAAATTCAGAAAGGCTGAAGAAATTCAGTTAGGTTCGTAGAATTAATCTTGTCACCTTGGTGAACTATTTATTCAGTTTAAAAAATAATAGAATTTAACTGGTGAAAATCGACAGCTCAGGAAAATCTTGCAACCTCGATGCTCTCAATTCTGAAAATAGTGCCATTAATGACGTTTTAAACTCTGCAAATCTCATTTCAGGCTATCGTGCAGGAAGAGAGACTCAATGAAAACTTCACTCTGGGATTAGCTGCCTTATTGGCCGGTGATTTCGCATTGCTACCGCCAGATACAAAATTGAATAAAGTTGCCCCTCCAGGTTGGTTAAACAGTGGTAAAAGCAAGGGTCTTCTGGGACTTCCGGCAAGCTTTATGCTCTACTTAAGGCTCCGATTCTTCCTGCCTTCACTTCGCGGAATAAGGTAATTTCATATTTCCTTAATTTCAAGAAAAATAGTTGTCTTTCCAAATAACACCAAATCACCAATCTGTACACGAATATGTAAAGGGATCTATTACTAAAGAATTCCTTTAAAGCTGCTTTTAGCTATAAGTAAAATCTAAATAAAATTTTAATTTCCATTAAAAGTGATTCCTGGGTGATTGCATGTTTGAAGCTCGTATTTTTTTAGACATTAAAAGTTACACCAAAACATCTCGTATTTTAGAGTTAATCAAGGGGTTTAGCTAATAAGTGGGTGGTACTCGACGGATTGGGAGGTAGTCCTTAATGTCCCATCAATCTCTCGTACGCGGGATCGATATGTCGAGTTCAAGCTGCAATGATATTGATGATATGGTTCAGGTTCATCCCTCAGACTGAACAGTGATGGGTATTCGTACTATTGCTGTCAGTATTCTCGTTATATATCTGGTCACGCAGGTTACGTTGCGTTACTACTCTCTGTAAACTCTACAGTTTTGTGATTACCTTCTATCATCATTTTTTCAAGCCTTTTGAAACTAATTGAGCCAATAATCTTGTATAGTTTTGCGGAAATTAACAATATTTTGGAGAAATCTAGAAAAAAACGTTTTTTAACCATTAATAACTTCAGCAGTTTTTGAGATATTTGAACGGCTCTTACACCAGAGTATTAGAAATGACAACCGAATGCAGTGTTATCACTGCTACCTTTATTTGATTTACTTTATTTTTAAATGGAGAAGAAAACTTACTTAAGGGCAAGTGTTACTTAACATATGTATGAGAAAATTTAAGGGGGTAGCCTGCTTTCAAACACCTTTTTATCAAAAATTTTTATTTGCATACATTTTTATTTGACATTTTCAATATTTTAATATATTATTGCACATATTTTTGACTGAAAAAACATAAACTTTAATTACTTTTTATAAACATTTGGCCAAAATATGCACGATTGAAGAAAAACAAAAAAAAAAGAAAAACACGTTGACCATGATTTCTCCATTCTGGATCATCTGAAATACAAAACCTAAATTGATTCTTAAAGAGTACGTAAGTTGCTATGGTGTGAACCACAATAATTAAAAAATATTGATAAACAAACTATTTAACCGATTTCATTCTTTTTTTTTTAATGTACAGATAACTAATGCCTATGGCGTGTGAACCATGGTCATAATTTTCAATTAATATTTAATAACAATTTGTCACAGTTAATGTTGAAAAAACGGGAAAAAACGACGAAAAATCACAAAAACTCCCATCATGGTCACCGTTTTTTTTTTTTCAGTAGCGTATACTTTTTGGCCAGATGTTGATAAAAAGTAATGAAAATTGGTATTTTGACAGGCAAAAATATGTGTAATAATATGTGAAAATATTGAAAATTTCAAATAAAAATTTATGCAAACAAAAATTGTTGAAAAAAAGGTGATTGAAAGCAGGCTACCCCCTTAAATAACCCTATTATTTTTTTAAAAAAGTAAAAATTATGGGGAAAAAACCAGGTTATTTAAATTTTCTCATATCCTAAGTAATTCATGCTATGTAATACATGCATGCATACCTTACCGACATTTTTTTCTCTGTAATGCTACGTCTACATTTATAAAGATATAAAATGGAAAATTTATAAAATTAAAGAAAATATGCTAATGTATGTTTGTCTGGTCTTAAATTTTTGTAAAAATAAAAAAAAAAATTTTGAAAAAATTTGTTTTTTAAAAATGTCAATATTTAGGACCAGACAAACGTACCTTAAGGCTTTAGCTTCAAATATATGAGTTTTCAATGTGGTATCTCAATAAATGTGGACGTAGCGTTACAGAGAAAAAAATATCGGTAAGGTAGGGATCGGGTGAGTAATACATGCTCTTAAGGGGGTATTCTAGTGTGGAATTTTGAAAAACTCGATTTTTTTTGTTGCATATTTTCAAACATTAGGCTTCCAATTAGGCTTTTCAGTTTTTCAGAAGGATTTTTCATAATTTCGATTATTGAGAGAGTTATAGCCATTTTAGTGACATAGCGAGTGAGCCGTCCTGCCGCGTATGAGTTTGTTTTCAGTTGTTTCCATACATTGTTTCATACATTGTATGAGCTTGTTTTCAGTTGCTCCATATATTGGAAATAATGTATGGAGCAGGAATCGTCGATTAGCGAAATGTGAGTTAAAACTGCCTGCAACTTTGCTCAAATCTTTAAACACGTTTTTCTCGAAAAAACACTTTTTGTAACACTTTTGACATGATTTCTCAAGTTTTAATGAAACGATTAACTTGAAATTTGGCGTGAACCTTTTTTATATATCCCTTTATCGTCCGAACTAGGTTTATGTAAAAATTTTTTTTTTTACTCTTTTAAAAAAAATTTTAATCTTGAAAAAAGGGCAAAAAATCCCTTTTTTTCAAACAGTCGCCATTTTGTGAAAACAAAATTTTTCTTTTTTCCTAGTTCAGACGATAGCGACATTCTTACTGATTAAGAATCTTTTTTTTTCTGACCACCAGAAGGGTTGGAATCGTGTCAATACGAACGCACCCTTTTTTCCACACCCGCCACTTCATCAGTATGTAAATTGTTCAATTTTTAAATTTTTTTCTCATTTTTTTTACATATTGTTGGAATATTAATAAATGTCCTGTAAAAAAGTTTATAGTAAAAATATTTTTAGTTTTTTTTTTAATCGAATTTCAATAAACACATGTTAAAAAAAAAACTTTAAACGTGTTTTTCTTAAAACAACGTTTTTTCGGACGCCCCACATGATTCCGATGGAACCAGTGGATCAATCCTTCTGAAATTTTAACCACATATTCTACACATAAGTACTCACAAAATGACCTATTATTGTGTTAAAATTTTGATATTTACTCTATTTTTTCACAAAAAACAGCGAAAAAAACCACTTTTTTCAATTTTTTTGACATTTGTTAAATAAAATTGACAATATTAATCATAAATTAATATCCATAGGTCATTTTGTAGCCACGGTCATACTGAATCTAAAACACTTTGGGTTTTATTTCCGAAAACAGCCTATTTTTTTAGCCTACAGACTAGACTACACCCTTAAATAATCTTTTACTTACATCTTTGATTTTCTGAATAGCCAATAGTATTTATTTGTTCTTTCAGTTATGTTTAAACAATCTATAAAAAATAATTTTCAACAAATTTTTCCGCTTCGCGGGCACATTCTCATACAGAACTTTGTGCGCAGCTCGTTTCGCTCGTAAAAATGAACGCGCTTTAAGCGCGCAGGGGGTCGATTATGATTCGATCGTCACGCTTTGCGCGCTTATGCCCTTCGTGAAACTTGCAACTTACAGGACGCTTATATCTATATGTTTTATTTAAATTTAATAAAATACATTACAGCTTTGAATGCAAAACACAACTAATTTACTTAAGGTTCTATCGACCATTCTCATCAGGGCACTCGCGTTTCGCGCTCGATATTTGATTTAAACCTCGCACTTCGCGCTCGGCTCTGTTTAACAATATTTTTCATTATTGTTATGTCGATCCTATAGGGCGTTCAAAAAGAAGCATTTTTCATCTGTAGACTTTTTTTCATATCGTGCGTTGTTTAGCTTCTAATTTAAGTTTTCTTTAATTTTTTTTTTGTTTTTCAAAATGTTATAAGTCTTTCAATTTTTATTTATCCAAAAAAGTCATTCAGAAAAATTGTTCAACTATTTGAGTACTACAAACATTCGTCATTATAATTTTTAAATTAAAAAAAAAGTGGTGTCAAAATTTTTCAAAATGCACCAACTTTTTGAATTTTTATCCAAAATGGCTGGCCAACAAACTTGACCTTTATTTTAGGGCACTAAAAGAGTATATCAAAGGACAAACCAATCGGTCAATTCTTTCGAAAATTATCGTGTTCACAAACTAAAAATCTACAGACACACAGACACACAGCCAGACAGACACATTGGTAAAAACATGTTTTTCGGGTTCAGTGGGTCCCAGAACGTGGACATTTGACAAAAACTGGGCGGTCAAATTTTACACAAATCTAATACCTTCTCTGATGAGAATGTAAAAAGAAAAAAACAAGGAATCCCAGCCCGAAAAAAGTGCGTTCAGTTTGGAATTTAATTATCCGTCTAATAATTTGGACATTCACGTATATTGCAAGTACGTGTACTCGAATTACTGTCTGAGTGTCCTGACACCCAGAACCATATAAAACTACCAGTGCTATACATGCATAACCTAAGTATTGAAAAGTAGTCGTAGCATTTTCTGTCCAGGTTTTAATTCTTCGACGGTTTTGAATATTATCCAGGAGATTATTATTCTCATCAAGACTTATTTTAGCATCTCGTAAGTGATTAATGTCAAGAATATTTGGCAACTTTATCAATTTTTCATTTAGCAAGTGTATTTTTTTATCATTGATATTAATAGTATAATTTATTTTGACGTCATAACTTTTCGTGATATTTTTGCTTAAATTTAAAGGTAGTTTAATTCTATCCGTCATTACTTGACATTTATCTCCTGATATAGAGAATGTTCCTACTAATTTTTATATTCTCATCAGAGAGAATGTATTAGTTTTGTGTAAAATTTGACTCCCTCAGTGTTCATCAAATGTCCACGTTTTGGGACCCTCTGAACCCGAAAAACATGTTTTTACGAATGTGTCTGTCTGTCTGTAGATTTCAATTTTTACATTCTCATCAGAGAAGGTATTAGATTTGTGTAAAATTTGACCCCCCCAGTTTTTGTCAAATGTCCACGTTTTGGGACCCCCTGAACCCGAAAAACATGTTTTTACGAATGTGTCTGTCTGTCTGTGTGTCTGTGTGTCTGTGTGTCTGTCTGTGTGTCTGTCTGTAGATTTTTAGTTTGTGAGCACGATAACTTTCGAAAGAATCGACCGATTGGATTGTCCTTTGGTATACTCTTTTAGTGTCCTAAAATGAAGGTCAAGTTCGTTAGCCAGCTATTTTGGATAAAAATTCAAAAAGTTGGAGCATTTTGAAAAATTTTGAAACCACTTTTTTTCTTAATTTGAAAATTCTAATCACGGATGTTCATAGTACTCAAAAAGTCGAACAATTTTTCTTAATTACTTTTTTGGATAAAAAAAAAATTGAAAGACTTATAACATTTTGAAAATAAAAAAAAAATAAAAGAAAACTTAAATTAAAAGACAAGCAACGCACGATATGAAAAAAAGTCTAAAGATGAAAAATGTTTCTTTTTGAACACTCTATAGGAC
>UCOH01006432.1:0-11589 GCA_900474275.1 Synergus japonicus
AAATTGTTTTGTTGAGCCAACCGAATAATTTTGCTGTGCCTTTTTTTTGTCGTAAAAAATTTTTTTCTACTAATAAACTATCATATTCTATCAATCAATACTACGGTTTTACGTTTTCTAAAAATGTACATTATTAATGTAATTTATGAATGCAAAAGCCTTTTTAAATGAAATTATTTTGAGATTATTTAATATTTGTGTATGGTTGAGTGTACCCTGGAAAAAATATGTTACCATCATCTCGAGAGTTAGGGTAATAGTTAGGAAGCTGGACTCGCGTCTAGTAGGGACCACGTTCGATTCCCTTCGCGTTGCGTGCGAAATTTTATTTGTTATATGTGCGTTAAAATTTACAAATATCAATTATTTATAAGTATATTCATAATACATAAACTAATAAACTGTGTTCTTAATTAATAATTGTTTTTGAAGACATTTATTTTTATTTTTTCACCAGTACCGGCCAGTACTGGCGCAGTACTGCATCGGTTGTGAATAGGTATATAGGGCAGTACCACGCCAATACTGGCTTCCAGTACCGCGCCAGAACTGGCAGCCCAGTACGGAACATCGTTATCATTCCAGATATATGCCAGTACAGGCACCAGTACTGGCTGCCAGTACCGCGCCTGTACCAGCCCGCATTGGCGCGGTACTGCGCCCGTTGTGAGATTCCCATTGGGTAAAGGTTTCATAGAAATCATAAAATCGTCTATTGTATTTCATATACATGCGATGGGGTTCAAATGAACTCCTCCTGTCAATACTTCTTAGCGGACATTTTGGTGATACAAGATTTATTGGAAAACGGATTATAATAACGGAGGATTTGGACTCGAGTCCTCAGTCTGTTTTTGTGTTCTGTCCAGTTTGTCCTAAGTTTGTCTGGAGTCTGTCAGTCTGTTTTTGGAGTCTGACTCAAATGCATCATCTAGTTACATAATCATTTTTCGAGTCTGTGAGTGGAAACAATCTTCAAGGTGCAACCCAGCAATTATCGAAAGCCTTATCCAAGTGATCAGCGGAACCTTCCCTTGAAAGCTGAGACCAGCCCCAAGGGTATTTCTTCGAGCACAATACCTAAAGTTCAGGTGAGCAGGTCTCTTCTTCCAAATACAATAAGATGTGTTCTGAAAGGAGATCGAAACTGAAATTCTGTCTCTTTTTCAGATCCAGATCGAGAAAGAGAGATTTTTGAAAGGGCCTGCCAATAAACAAGACTCATTTTATAAAGTCCGTGTAAAGTATTCGTGTTGTTTTTAAATCAAGCGTTTATCCTCATCCCGGTTTAGGAAATCCTTTTCCTTTTAAAAACGGGGAATTCTTTTTACTTAATCTTTTAAAATTGGGAATTGTATTGAGCTTGTCAGGACGTAACAGTTTTATTACATTTTTCGAAAGTATACGTATCCAGAAGAATCAGACTAAAATTTTGTAAAAATCGGAGCATAACCGAGTGTAATGATACTTTTATATGACCCTTACTTTGCTAACTGCGCGAGAACGCGTACGCGTAGCGAACCGCCGCGCCGCAGCACTGAAACGTGTTTTTCTCGAAACAAAATTTTTCCATGCCTTGTTGATAAAATACTGAACCGATCCTTTTCAAATTTTTACCATATTTTCTATTACTACTATAGCTATAGTTCATGTCAAGGATTTTTTCAAATTTTAATTTGAACTATATTTTTTTGTCTAAAAACCGTAAAAAAACACGATTTTATCATTTTTGTTTTGAAAATGGCCGCCATTTTGTCAATTTTTAGAATTGAAGATTCTGAAATTTTAATTACTCTATCTACTTAAGAAAATACGAATCCTCTTTTATGATTAATATTCTTAGAACATAATCTTTGCACTGTTGGAGCGAGATATTAGAATTATTTACGAGTTCTCAATCTTGTGTCTATATTTTCACTGAATTATTATTACGTTGTGGATAAAACATTGATGGATAAAAAATATGACAAGTGTCTCCAGTCTACTTTAATGTGACCCTTGTTCGTATGAAAAAATACTGCCGCAGGTCGCCATCCATCAACCTCAAAGACTGATGAAAGGAACCGAAAAGGTAAAACCGATTTTCTCGAAAAACATGATTTTTAGCGACTGTCGATCAATCATGCTGGCAAGTACGCTGCCCAAACTTTTCGATTTACAGATTATGCCTACACACCAAAATACAACACCCTTAAGCGGGAATGCGATTATCGAAAATCTGTTAACCTGGTCCGTTCGACTAGTATATTAGATTTACGCCAACAAAGCACTGCTTGCCAGAAGAGCTCAACCAACCTCAACTGATGTAGATGAAAAGGACCGTATTACCATGATACATCGTTCAATATGATGGATTCTTTAGTTGAAGTAGACAAGTGGTTTTCAATTTTAAACCAGGATTTTAAGAAAAATATTATTATTAAGATTACTTGAATGAAATTTAAAACTTATGCATTATTTAATTATACTGCCCAACACAATTTAAGGTTTTATCATTTACAGAAAATGTCAGGTGGTGTGTCATAGATTTTTTTATATTGCAAAGAAATCTGACCTCAAATTGTCCAGCACTTCAGGTTTTTAAGTTACTTTTGTTTAAATGTTTAAAAAAAGGTCACTAGATATGAAATTGTATCCACTTTTGTACTCATTCAATGAGCACTTTGCTTCCCGAAAGCAAATATGATTTACTTCCTCATAGAGCAGGAAGCATTAAGCAGTTAATATATTTTTCCCTCTCCCGCCTTCTTCCAATCTCCCCCTCTATCCACCAATTGCACCCTTCTTCTTGTCACCAAACTCTCCAAATCGTTCGTACTTCTCTTCCTTTTATGCTTTCTATACCATTTCTAGTTGCTTCCTCATAAAATGAACCGCATAACTTTCTTATTTCTCAATGAAATGTATTAATCATACAGGTAAATCGATTCGTCTCGACAAAAAAAATATTCATTTTCTTTACGTCAACTCAAAATTTTGATTATTTTAAAACATGTAATGAAAAATTAACATTCAAAATTATAAATAACTATAACTTTCTTATTTTTTAATGAAATGCATTAAACTTATAGGTCAATCGATTCGTCTCAATATAAGGAATTTTTTTTTCATTTTACATCTTCTTTAAATTTTGATTTTTCCAAAAAGTTATAGTAGAAAAATCAATTTCACTAACATTATAAAAGTAGATAAAACTTGTAAAATTAAATATTTTGTTAAACTCTTACAAGAAAATCAGCTAGGTATATAGTGGAATAACTATGCAAAATTTCATCAATTTATCTTTACGCGTTTTCAAGAAATTGCTGGATCGTGACACACACACACACTCACACACACATCCGGACAATTTTTCAAATCATCATATTAGATATATTGCCCTTGAAATATGTTCAAAAAAACCATTTTTAGGAAACTGGATTTTGTCACCACTAGGAAAGCTTCCTCTACGAGGAAGCAATTTAGGCCAAAATGTATGTATTGTGGTACAAAAAGAATTTTTATCATATGAATAAAGTTCTAAACATCTCTATAACCTATGGAATACACTCCTCTTCCGATCGACGTCACTCCGATCCATGACACTTTTCACGCTTGGCTAAGTCTGCGTCCCCCCCGAGCGTCCCTTGAAAGCCTACACTGAAGTGCTGATGTTCGAAGTGACCTCGAAGTCAGTGCCGTACTGAGTAGCCTGCGTAGTATAGGAATTAGCGAATCTTAAAGTATACACGTATACTGAATCTGAATAATTCACTTCTGAATGGGGTCCTGAATGACCCTTAAACATGTATGCCGCGGATCGATTGCCAAAGGGTGTTTTTTTTTTTAAAGAATTTTCAAAAATCAAGTTTGCGTGGACGGACCATTTCCATTGCGTTGTACAAAAAAAAGTTCACATTAAAAAAGATAATGTACAAAATTCTGAGAAAAAAAAAAAAAGCGAACCTTCTATCTCTAATAGGTTTCAAGTTACAGTCATTTCAAAAAACCATTTTTTTCTGAATTTCATCGAAAAATCACTACTTTTTGCAACATTGTCTGTACCAACGAACCTAATGATTTTATGAAAAAATTTTCTACATATGAGTGAAATTTCATGTATTTATCTTTAATTTGCCGTAAGGGACAAAGTCCTAACCCTAATCGGTCAAAAGTTATGACCTCTCAAAGTGGGCCACATTTGACCCATTTTTCTGGGTGTTCTATAAAAAGTAAACAAAATTATGCGTCTATTAAAAAAAATAAAGGATCTCCTGGTGCCAGTAGTACGTGATTTTTGATCTCTCAAAAACTCCCTTTTTTTTGCATTTTTTCACTAAAATTCGAAAAATTGGAACTTTCAAATATACCCCGTATCTTTTTGATCTGCGGACGAAACGCAGAGGAAAGAAATTAAAATAGACTCAATTTTGCGTAAAATGAAAAAAAGAGAATATCTTAGCTCTAATAGTTCACGAGCTATGACTTTGGAAAGTGGATCTTTCTTACATATAATCATCTGAGAGCACCATGTGGGGCAAGTACATATTTGAATGTTTTAATGCAAATGAAGTATCTAGCTCTAAATGTAAGTAAAATATACATAATGTTTTATTAATAAAGAATTAGTTTTTTATAAGAAAGATTATATAAACATCTTTTTTTAATAATTTGTTTAAAATTTTTTAGCTATTTTACGGTTAGAATATTATTATAGTATATTTTGTTAATAATAAAATTTTCATTGTTCACAAAAAAATTTTATTCTGAAAAATTAATTTTAATAGGCGCTTATTTTTAATTATTTTTAATTTTATGGACGCAAGGTTATTTTCATAATTCACCAAAATAACCAAAAGAGATTGAATATGATCTTAAAATAAATTTAGACATAATAGATATCCAGCCGTACTCAACAAGTAGAGGTGTCGAGGTAAGGAGATCGTGAAACATCAATGAAAATGAGTTATCTTAGAAATTACAGAAATAATATTTAATTTATTATCT
This sequence comes from Synergus japonicus, assembly GCA_900474275.1. NCBI lineage: Eukaryota > Metazoa > Arthropoda > Insecta > Hymenoptera > Cynipidae > Synergus > Synergus japonicus. The sequence continues at coordinate 4,987 of UCOH01006432.1, forward strand.
ACATATAATTCAATATGGGGTTACGCCCATCTCAATTAATACGACAATGATCATTACACTTCAGATCATTAAATTCGAAGACAATTTAGTTATTAGAGTTTTGAAACTCAAAAAATTAATTTTATTAACATGCATGCTAACATAATAAATTTTTCAGAATAAAATCTTTTTTGTAAACAATGAAAATTTTATTATTAATAAAATATACTATTTCTATTTTTTTTACTTTTAAACAAATTATTAAAAAAAGATGATTATATAATTTTTTTAATAAAAAACTCATTGTTTATTAATAAAAAATTATGTATATTTTACTTACATTTAGAGCTAGATACTTCATTTGCATTAAAACATTCAAATAAGGCTGTACTTGCCCCGCATGGTGCACTCAGACGATTATATGTAAGAAAGGTCCACTTTCCAAAGTCATATCTCGTATTTTTTCATAAAATCATTAGGTTCATTAGTACAGACAATTTTGTAAAAAGTAGTGATTTTTCGACGAAATTAAAAAAAAAAGTGGTTTTTTGGAATGACTGTAACTCGAAACCTATTAGAGATAGAGGGTTCGCTTTTTTTTTGTTTTTCTTAGAATTTTGTACATTATCTTTTTTAATTAGAACTTTTTTTTGTGTTAGTACAGAATTTTAGTAAAGGTTTAGTACCTTAAGCAGAACTGTCCCAGTACCGACGCCAACTCCCAGCCGAGTTATCTTTTGTAATAATGTCAGTACCGCGCCAGTTATAAATTTCCACTTGGGAGGGTAAAGGTTTAGGTTATTTACTTTCGTAAGATAGGTCGTTCGTTCGATTCCTCCCACATTGTGTGCGAAAATTTACTTTTTATACATATAAGCATTAAAATTTAAAAATAACAATTACTTATAAGTATATCCCTCATTGCGGAGAACCCCTAAACCGAAAAAGCAAACATGCTCTCACACGTGCACTACCACTCTCTACTTAATCCACATTTTTTGCTCATGCAATGCGCGGCTTATTTGATTTTTGCTTATTTGGCTTATTTATAGCTTTGCTATAATTGAATATCATATAAAGTTAATAAAATGGAAAATGTTAATTTTAATGACGTTACTACATGTGCAAATAATATATTGTTTAACAAACGTGCCGAGAAGTGGAAAGATTCCTATAAACATCAACTTAAAAGGCAATAATTAATTTGTATATATTGTAACGTTATAATTGATCATGAAGAAAATAAGGACTTAAAAGGACATAAAATATAAATGGACATAAAAGAATAAATGCCGATTTTCAAAATAACCGAAGATCCGAGAGAAGATCAAAATAAATTTAACAACGATTTATTTAGAAAGATTTACATACTTTTCGACTTACAATGGTAAAATTTTGTCTCAACTTATACAGGAAAAATGTTTTCGACTCTTAAACAAGTAAACTCTAAAGAACTTAGTGCAGCAAATAATATGACTTGATAGCCAAGTCTTGGCTACCAAGTGCAGGTCATAGTTATCATTCCGTCATTGGCGCGATAATAACAGCCGAGCTTCGACAAAATTTTTGTGGACTTGCTGGGCCAATGCTCGGCCGTATGTGATTTAATATTCATAGCACGTTCAGTTTCATTAGAAAAAAATATTCAAGTCAATTCAATATTTGAAATGTTTTGTTTAGTGTATGACAATAATAAATCCGAATATTGAAGATATACGAGTAAATCATATATGCTAAATAAATATAAATATAGTGCTATAGCACTCATGGACCTCGAGTTGCCATAATTCGACTCTGACAGCACTACTTCAAACGTTGTGCACAAAACAATTTTTAGCAAAATACCCAGAATCGTTTTGGAGAAAAGTATTTTTTAAGGGTTCAAATGCATTATGTATGCAAAAGGTATTATGCATATTTATTCTTTTCGCTTTATTTGGTGAAATATGGTAAATAAATATTGTATCAGACTGTGTACTGAAATAAAAAATAATTTATTTTTACACATGTCGTGCTTTGTATGTATTTTTGTAAAGCTTTTAGTAAGTTACGTGTGTAATGACGGTGTGTGCTCGCAACTTTATATTTAGCCCAGGTCGTTTTAAAATCTGAATGGACAGATTCAGCTATGGAATATTCACAGTGAAATCCAAGGCTTTTTTCAACTTTACGAAAAAAATCAAGGACATGAAAAACTGGCTGTGAATTCGATCTCGCGTGTTCCATTTAACTATATATTTATATTTGTCTGTGCTCATGTTTTGAGCACTTTTCTTCCTCATTGTGATGAAGTTACAAATGAGAATTTGAGAAAAGTTTAATTAGATCATTTTAAAAATATTGTAAAATGTAACTACTACAAAGCTTCCTTAATGAGCAAAAGTTGTGTGAACTTTAGATGTAATTGAAATTTTAAAATCACACTAACTTCGATGAAACTCATAGATATACGTAATTCGGGTCTAATGTTGGCAAACTTTCGAAAACTCTCTGCCACTATCTATTCCGAATTTCGAATGCATTTCATCAAGTTCCCTTTTTTCTTTAACAAACTGAATTAATCCTTTTACATCATTTCCAAACAGAAGAGTTTTTGCTGTAGTTGAAATACCGTTATTTTTACTGTTAATGACATTACACTCTTTTATGCTGAAAAAGAAATCAAAAGGTTGATTCAAAGATTTATTATTCTTTGCAAGCCCACAACTTGCTCCAATTTTTAGAACATCCTTAGCAGAAACACGCTTTTGTTTTTTGCTTTCTGATTGCTCTTTAGTCAAAGAAATTTTCAAAAACTGTCCACGTTTCAGAGACAATGCAATTCGAGTATTTCTATTTGATTTGTTTTCTTCAATGTTTGGCGCCCCTTATTCATTTCTTCTCTTTATTTTTTTTCTATCAAAAACCTCTAAATTTCCCCTCTTTTGCCTTTGGCTCGAAAATTTCAAGTCCACCTGAAAAGTTGACAGAATTAGACAGACGCGTAACAAGTGTCTCAAAACAATGGGTGTCGGGAGCCACCCTACACATTAAAAATCAATAAAAAAAAAAGAAAAATAACATATTATAACGCCTCAAAAAGTGCATTTATTGTGGAATTGTATTATCCTTTTCATAATTTCGACATACATGCATATTGCAAATAGGTATACTCGAATTACTGTCTGGGTGTCTTAACCCCGTTATTGTTGCGCCCTTGGGATCTGAGTTTTTCTACATGAGAAATTTTCAAATTCCATCAGCCTTAATCAAATGACGGTTATATCGTGTATAGTTAACTTCTCGTAAGTAAAAGAAAAATTTGGTTTTCCTTTTATTAATTCAGAATAGCACTTTTTGCAGAATCATCTAGTTTTTTATTTTGGTTTGATATTTTTTTGTATGACAAAAATTAAAAATTTAGAGGGCAAATGCAAAAAAAAAATAAGCTTGGGAAATAACAGAAGCTCTACTGTGTATACACAATAACACGTGAATTTTATAATGTTTTTAACAGTAAAATACAAAAAATAAATGAATTTATTACAACTCTTTGAAAAATTCTAATCTTCACCCTTAAAAGACACTTTTCTGAAAAACGGTTCGGGGAATTTTTCTAAAAAATTTTTTGCTCCCTACTTTTCAACCTCTAAATCAAATCCAAGAAGAAAATTAAATTTGCTATGATCTTCATTTTCAAGTTGGTTTAGACACACTGTACCAGGAAATGGAAAGATCCCTCGACCACTAAATTGCAAAAGTGGAGAAGTCACATAAGGTGGAATTCATATGTCACATGTCTCCTTGTGGCAAGTCACATTTTTCAACTCTATGCCAGTGAAATACGTTACCACTGTAAGAAATTTTAGCTGATGTGATTATTACTTTTGCTTTGTTGCAGCTTTGCCACTTTGTTTTGAATTTATAGGCATCAACCCAATACTTGGCAATCTTCTGTGGAATCACGTACTTGACTCACTGGGGTTGATCTACATCCCAGCGACTAAAATTGCTCTAAAAAATAAACTATTGAATATTTTTAATTCAAAACGATATCAGAGAATCTAAAGAGTTTACTTTAAAAGATTCCTATGTAGCCAAAAAATAAAATTAAGAATACTTAAAAAAATTGAATTTAAAAAAATGGAAAATTGACTGCTTACACAAAAAATTCATTTTTTTAATTTTTAATATTTTAAGCTAAAAACCGGATTGGATACTGTCGAAATGTTACTCTTCAAGAAAAAAAATTAGTCCTCCAGTGGTTTCTGAAACAAAGGTATTTGTGTTTACACTACACTTCACTCAACTTTAGACGACTCCTGCGGATAGACAAATGGGCGCATTAGAATGATACTGATACTCGCCACCCTTACATTAAGGTTCGTAAAATTAAGGTAGAACGGACCTTGGGTTCATTTTAACCCCAGTGTGTCAAGTGAGGGTTAAGCTAATAACTTCACTGCTCATACTCATATACATAGAAAAAACAAAGGATAAAGTTTACGTCAATTCCAGGTGAAAGATTCGCTGCAATAGTATATTACGTTACAAGGGTCGAAAGGTAACGTATTCACAAGTGTGAAGTTAGTTAGATATCACATAAGTGAAATCGTTGCCTCGACCCGGCGGGAAGAATCACACACTTCATCCGAGGAAGATACTTACAAGCCTTAAAGTTCGTTCCGTAGTAGTTATACCTCCATCCAATAAGAAAGGTAGAAGGGACCCAAGAACTTAGGAGTTTTATTTACCATAGCTGAATTTTTGATGATATAACTCAACATTACCTTTATCACTCGCGATTTCAAAATATGTCCGTGTTCAGGATAACAACAACTGAACCGAATGTTTTCCCAGGAGAAAAAAAATCATGCTTTTTGTCCTCAGTTTCTCATCAGATTTGATAAGACACTCGGTGACGTTTCATCATTAGAACACTGTTATCAGATTCATGATTAATTGTTAGACCAATAAAAAGACAAACCCTTAAATGATTAATATTGTTGCCCAACCCCTCCAATTTAATTTTTAGTAAAAAAAATTATTGTTTGCGGTTAACATGTTTTCCTCTAACAGCATCTCCGCACATCGGAGTATGTCAAATACCTCCGCCTGGAATACCGAGCAGACGACAGATAGCAGACGATAATTTTGACGTCTGCTACTATAGTTAAAAGTAATTCCTCCATTTTTCATCTATGGCGCTCTCGTAGCTAAAGTGTGGGGACTAGCCAGCCGGCATAATGGCTATGTTCCCCGGGTTCGATTCCCGGTATCTGAAAAAATCTCCTAAGTGTCTAAGGCAAGGTCCATTCACACTGCCTTACTGTTAAGTCCAGTGAGCGAACCTGGGACAAAACATAGAAGAGAGAAGATATAGATGGCTGAACGCTATATCAGTCGGTAACATCTATTATCTCTATAAAAGCAATGAAAATCCGAGGAAGAGGATCCGTGATTGTGGACTGCTTTTCAGCAGCTAAAAGCACACGCGTTGGGTCACCTTATACTATTTCATTATCGCCATATTCAATGAGCTTAACCGTGGTTCATAAGTTGTGAGATAGGAATTTTCATCTTGAAAGACTCGAGATCCGTCGGTATTACAGTTTAATATAAAATCCTTTTTACGGAGAAAACTTCTGGAGCTAAAAATGATCTCTCAAGAATTACATATTCTTATTTTTTCACGTACTCCAATATGTCAAAGAATCACAAAGTATTAGTAAGGATTGTTATATCTCCTCATCCATTTGCCCGGAAAAAGTGAGACAACAACACCTCCAAGAATGATGACGGGTTTCTGAAACATAATGAACGTTTTCTAAATTTTTGTCATGCGTGTTGCTGTTTTAGTGTCATGTGATATTCCCCCTCTTTGTTGTGTATATATATATATTGTGACGTGGTATATTTTATACCACGCACATTTTTATTATTTAACCTTTTAAATTCATTTGTTCGCGGTAAACTCCCAGCACAGAGTGTTGGTTGTTTGCACACAACCTGTCAGCTGATTGGAGCACATGAGCTCTACGAAATCAGCTGACCAACCAGACAACAATCCGGAACCTGAAAACTTCATTCACTCGCACCACAACTAAAATATCACACTTCTTGTTTGTTTCATATTAACTCTGAGCCATTGGAGCTCAGAGTCACACACACACATTATCACACTGACGTCCAATCCGCATCGTTTAGGCATGAAGAGGATCCTGGTCAAGGTGCACGGATATGATTCCCGTGCACAATAACGACCAGGAAGATGGCAGCTAATCAGCCGGTCGCCTGCAATTGACCATCTAGCGCGATCTCTGGGACCGGCGTGTCAACTCAAATGATTGGTCGTCGGTTGTCCTACTTTTATCTATAGGGAATTAATTTAGTTTCGGCCTAGTGGCGCTGCCTGTTTCCGAGCACGCCACGAGGCAGGAAGAGAGAGATAACTCGACCACTCTGTGCTTGAAGTCGGCCATCGTGGCATCGTTCGTTGTGTCGTTTTAAAATTGTACATAGTGCTTTCTTTAGTTAAACAAACTGAATTTCCCTGGGTGTGGAAGGAGCCACCCAGTTGTAAGAATCGATTGTTGGATTCGGCTTTAAGACAGGAAATTATTATTTAAACTACGGAAGGATTAA
>UCOH01006433.1:0-14428 GCA_900474275.1 Synergus japonicus
CATTTCCATTTTGTAAATGAGAGTTATTTAAATGGAGAAATAGAAGTAAGAAAAATAGAATCAGAAGAAAATCCAGCAGACATTTTTACTAAGAGTTTAGGAAGAACAAAATTTGAAAAATTTAAAGAATACATGAATTTAAGATAAATTTAAGGAGGCGTGTTGAATTGTAAGTAAATTTATCTTTAAAGTGAATATGATTGGATATTATTGAATGAGTTGAGAATCACTGTGTAAGAGGTGTCCACGAGCGGAACGTCGATCATACACCGCTTTTTGATTTCTGTCTCTTAAGTAAGAGGACTTGTAGTGTTGCTCTTCAATATGTAAAAGTAATATTAATAAAGTTTATCATAGTAAAGTGTATCCCGTAACAACTTTATCAAAAACCACCCTCAACATTCAACACAAACATCTGTTACTATCCAGTTTTTCGGAAAACCACTTTGATTGTAATAAACGAGCACGAGATTATTTCATGCAAAAACTGGCGGGAATTTTAACTTCCATCATGGAAGTTAAAACGTACACCGTTTACACAATCAAAGTGGTTTTTCGAAAAACTGGATACTAACAGAGGTATGTTCAAAATTTCTTTCTTCTAGTTTCTACCAAAAAAATTGAAATTGGACTTTATTGCCTTCAAGATCTCACGCTAAAATTAAGCTGAAAAGTTGGCAGAATTAAAAAGAAAAAACAAGGAATCCCAACCCTAAAAAAGTAAGCTTAGTTTTGAATTTTATTATGCGTCTAATAATTTGAACATTCACTATTATTAAGTAGGTGTACTCGAATTACTGTCTGGGTGTTCTGACACACAGAACCCCATGATTGTTGCGCCCCTGGAATCTAAATTTTTCTACATGAGTGTTTTTCGAACTCCATCAGCCTTAATTGGGTCTGCGGAAACAAGATAGGCGTTTGCTTATACGATTTCTCCGACTTTTGTTTGAATTTTGGAGCTTTTTGTAAAGTTTAAAGATTACGTAACGTTCTACCAACGCCCGTGTATGGTATAAGGGCGGAATCGCTTTGTAATTTTGAGTATAGATTCAGTACGTTTCAGATGTTTAGTAAAGTTTAGAGCTTTGTAGAAATTTTGACGGATTAATTCCGGTTTGCGCCGTCTCTTATTACTTTTCTGTATTCATCATTTGTCTCAGTATTTGAGAAATTTAAATAAGTTCATTTAATCTTGTCATTAATTAATTTCGCTTTATGCGTCTATAGATTTTTGTGAGTCGAAATTCTAACAAAACTGTAAGTACGTAACATGAGTTACACATTGATGTAAGACATGACGGCATGATTGACAGGTCCGATTATATAACTTCATAGTTTGAGATTTCAAACTAACATTTTTTTGTATTCTTACTATTTACACTGTTTTCTAATTTCTGATTGTACATATTTCATTTCAACATATTTCTTTTATCAATAAATTATGTTTTTTTTTTGTTTCACATTTAATATCAGCCTGAGTTGTTTTGCACCCCCACGATATCCGTCTTCCAATGAGCTAGTTGGAATCCGTTTTGATTTTAGAACTTTCGAATAAAGATTTAGTGATTCGAGATCTTGAGTGGTATATACTTGGAGCGGTACTCAGAGGCAAAGGAGTCCCTATAAGCTGAGATTACCGTTACAAATGCATTTTGTTTAAACAATTCTAATTTAATTAACGAATATTAATAAATATTCTACTTAATAAATAGTAATTATCTTTAATAAAAAAAAGAATTTAAAAAAAAAAAATATTTAAACAAATTCAATTTGTTTAAATAATTAAAAGTTAATTACCTATTGTTGATAAATATTCCACTAGATTGATAAAAATAATTTTTATTAAAAGAAAAAGCAAGAATAATGCACTCAGAAGGTGGATTTTATAAATAATTGACAATTTTCGTTTTAAGGGTAGTTTTCAATGCACGGTAGAGGTGTTTTATGGGTCTCAATCCCATATATGTGTAACATGAAATTCTTGGTTGGATAGTCCTCAATAAGCCTCTATATGGTACTTTCCCATAACATTTTGCTAAACCCTGAAAAATTATTCCACACACTCCAAAAAGTGATTTTTTTCAATGCAATTTACATGGGAAACTTCAAGAGAAAATAGGCACGTGTTAAAATCAAAATTAAAAAAAAAATATGACATTTCTGTTTTCGGATTTAGAAACGAATTGGGGGGATCGAGGCTCTGTAGAAAAAAAAAGTGTTTTTGGGCCACCCTAATCGACAGTCCAGTTTATGTTAAACTCCGTACAAATGAGTTTTTCATTTCACTTACGGGCGTTGGATAAACCGTACTTATACATTTTTTTGGATGCCCCTCATTATCATTACGGCCCTGTCCTCATACACGCAAGAGAAAAGAGATGACGAGTGTGAAACAGACAACTTGAATGTTTTTTTATAGACACAATATAGAATGTAAATAAAAAAAAACGCGTTGTAAAAAATGTTTGCAGGAAATAAATTTTATTATTACGAAGCGAATTTCACGACACGATGCAAAAAAAGGAAGGATGGTACTTACAAATTTTTCGTGAACTAGACGATGAAAGATGACAGATGATGAGGTAGGATCAGGGTTGGCTAGTTACGCGTAACTTGAGGATTTTGACGTATATTACTATGGTTTTTTACATTTGTAAATATTAGCATTTCTGGATAAATAATTTTATAAAGCATCCTTATGACGAAAATTTTTACTTTTTATATTGATTTTATTTATATTCCCATGTGTGTAGATTTTAACACCAATAGTACTTTTGTCATCGACATATAGAAATGGACTGCAGGACGATGTAGAATGTAATAATGCGTCCGAAAACCTCCCGAAAATGCTCTCAACTTATTAGCTTCGGCTATAAAGAGACAAAATTACCCACCGTTGCAACTTCTCTCTTAACGCATTATTACGCGGTTTTCTATAGCGTCCCGCTGTCCATTTCTATATGTCGATGACTACTCGAATCTCCCAATAACGACGAAATTCCTTTTCTCAAATGACACACGAATTGCGCATGCGTCACATCAATTGCGCATGCGTATTGCGTATAATATAATATTTTTTAGCATTTCAAATTGCTATTCAAATTATTAGAAACCAATCAAATCCAGAAGCGTAACGCATACGAAGTGGTATCAAGTGAGATGTTAGGTCCATGTAGGTCGTTATTGAGAAAGGAATGCAGTCGTTATTGGGAAGGTCGTTATTGGGAGATTCGAGTATATTATAGTTACATTTGACAAAAAAGGATAAATTACCGGCCGAAATTTTCTAGTAATAATTTTAGTACAAACAATTACCGCTATCACCTCGTGAGCGCGCTGCTAAATCGACTTCCCCAGCCCTCCTCCCTCATCATCTGTCATCTTTCATCGCCTAGTTCACGAAAAATTTGTAAGTACCATCCTTTCTTTTTTCGCATCGGGTCGTGAAATTCGCTTCGTGAAATTCGTCTGCGTTGTATCTATAAAATCACATTCAAGTTGTCTCACACTCGCCATCTCTTTTCTCATATCTGTATGAGGACAGGGCCATATTGATAATGGGGGGAGCCCAAAAAAATGTATAAGTTCGGTGATCTTAATAATTCCCGATTTGAAATGAGCGAGATTTTCTAGTTAGTTTTCGTTATTAAAATTTATCAGTTTTTCAGTATTTACTTCGGTTAACAATTAGTTTCTCATCTCAACCCTGTGTTTATTATTATTGCCTTGGCGAGTTTAGAACTTATTATTATTGTCCTAGCAATTTGTAATTCTGAAGGTCTAGCATGTTTTTAAATTCAATTTCCACTTGGTTTTACTTTGTTTATTCGACAAGTAAGTTGCCTTAATCATAATCCCGTTCAGTTCTGTTTTGACTCTCAGGCAGAAGAGATGTTGAAACGCCGCGACTTTTGAGTGATTCTAGGCTCGCAATTTATCGTAAAAAGCTTAAATTTCTATGTGATTTAGATTCTGTGAGTACAACAAAACCAAGGATTAATTGTGCTAATTTTTTATGATCTTTCCCGACTCGATCTCTTCTGGTGTGGTGAAAGTGACTAGTCGGATGACATATACCTCCAGTTGCGTCGGGATCGATTGCTTTTTGAAAGCGATCGTCGTCGTAGCTTCCGGAGCCTACATCTGTGCAAATTTACAAAACCTTCAATTTTTTTTTGTAGTAATGGAATTGGTTGTGGGGAATGGGCTCGGGGTCTAGATGCCAGATTGGATTAATTATATCTTTGGTTTAACTTCCTTTCTTTTTTTTTTATAAAAAGTGAGAGAAGTGTATTCTCGTTAATTCATGCTAGATCTTCATTATATATTTTTTTATTATTTATGCACTATTTCTAAACATTAGGTTTATCCAACGCCCTTAATGGGCGCTCCGTAAAGTTCAAGCGAAAAAGTGGGTCCGTTTCTTGTAGGATGTCACATTTTTTTGAGTGACTGCGACATGTGTATTATGCGTTACTTAATAAAAATTGTTCTCACCACGGACTATGATTTTTTTAGCATCGTCCCTGCTTGCACATCTTCCTGGAAGACTTGAGTTTCCATTTAATGGTTCGCCTCCTTTATCTGCCCTTACAAGTTCGTTAAGAAAGTTAATATAACCAATAGCGAGCTTCAAAGTATCTACTTTTGAAAGTCTCTTCTCATACGGTAGAGTAGGTATGTGAGCCCTTAAACCTTCAAATGCATCATTTATGCTCTGCATGCGTCTTCGTTCTCTCATGTTTGCAGCTTGTCGTTGCTGAACAACTTGACGAGGACATTTTCCGGTTCCAATATTTCGACGAATATTTCCAGGCTGCCTAGAAATAAAAAAAGTTATGTGTAATTTGCAATTTTTTAATAAGAACTAAAAAAGTCTTTGGTACCTTTTGCACTGTACCACCCAAGGCACAACTTTCAAATAAAAAAACTTCTATCGTTATGATTTCCTTTCATTCCGGAATTTGTATCTAAACCAAACAATTTCTGAAGAGATGTAAATTCTATCTCTCTCTTTCTCCCTCAAAAGTCGTTTTTTTCGCTCCAAAATGATTTTTTAATAGCCTTAATTTATGAAACAAAATCTCCCAGATTTTACCTACAATTTTATTTTTATTTTATTTTTTTGCAAAAGATATTAACAGTTAAAATTGAATGATACAACGTGATTAACATACTTCTCCTGAACGGCGAAACGTTGATATTTCAGTTTAAAAACGTACATTTTAGAAATGTTTCTTCTCAATATATAAACATTGACTTTGTTTAAAAAATATCAAACGTTTATAGGCAAATAAATATAATAGAATGACATGAATTAAAATTCATATAAGAGAACAAAAGTACAATTTGTTTATAAGTATTTGATATTTTTTAAACAAATCCAATGTTTTTGTTTTGAGAAAAAAACATTTCTATAATATACATTTTTAAAAAGAAATTTTAACGTATGAATCGACGAAATCCGTTTCTCCGTTCACGAGAAATATGATAATCATGTTGTAACATTAAATTATATTGCTAATAACTTTTGCAAAAAAAATATTTCTTGATTAAAACCTGGAGTATTCTTTTTATACATTAAGGCTATATTAGTACATTATTTACGATACTAGTGCGCGAATGTGATTTTTGCCTTGTGTGATTATCTGTGCATGAATGAAGCGAGTTTGAAAAGGTCACACAAGGCTTTTTCGACCGAGCGCGGGCGAAATCGAATTTCGTGCACGGAGTGTCAAAAAAAATTAATTTTACATTGAAAAATCAACTTTTAATTTATGGTGGCTTAATTGGGATAATAATTGGATATAAACAAAAAATTCAGACTCGAATAAAAAAAAACTGGCAAGCAGAAAATTTCAAAATTTTTGATTTCGACTAGTCTCGTTCAATACTAAAATGTTATACAGGTCGCTTTTCTCTGGCACCGCTCACTTATTTCTTTGGTTGACGTATTATTTATCTACTTATAACTATCACCTAACTTCTCCATCTCTTTCTATCTCTTTTTCAATCAATGTTTCCTCTATCTCTTTCTATTTTCGCTTCTATCTTTCTCTCTTTCTATCAGTCCACCCCTTTTTATCTTCTCGTTAATCATGGTTCGCTCCTATCTCTTTCAATTCCTACACGGAAAAAAATTTGGTACAGTTACTGCCTCTGTCGATACAACTGCTGCGTTTAACGTGGGGTAGCTGTTGCTCTCTGTATATGTGCAGCAACTGTCCGTTTGAGAGGCAGTTACTGCACCTTAGAGGGATAGCAGTTGCGTTTATCGAAGGAGCGCAACGCTCCTTCTACCACAGAGACAGTAACTACTCCACAAAAAAGTACAGTAGCTAACTTAAAATAGCGCAACAGTCGCCCTTTATTGTGGTGCAGCAACAGCACTGGAGTTAGTGCAGCTACTGTACCAAATTTTTTCCCATGTTTTTCTCTATTCCTTCCTATCTCTCGCCTATACTTGTCTTGTTGATATCAATGCTTCTTTTACTAACAAATACAAAAATTATAATCTTACACCTATACCCTATGGGTGATTCCATATCATATTCCGAACTGAAAAATAAAATCGCCTAGAATATTTTTTTCGTGGTTTAGATACAAAACAAATAGAAACGTATTTTTTTATTTCAATACGATATGTAAACTTATTAAGTAAGAAGTGTTTACACTTTTGGAGTAGAAAAAATTAGGTATTTTTTTAAATCTTCCAGTTTTTGCTTCCTCATAGAGGAAGCTTTGTAGTGGTGACAAAATCCAGTTTTCTAAAAAATGTTTTTTTGAACATATTTCAAGGGCAATATATCTAATATGATCATCTGAAAAAATGTCCGCGTGAGTGTGTGTGTATGTGTATTTATGTGTGTCACGATCCAGCAATTTCTTGAAAACACGTAGAGATAAATTGATGAAATTTTGTATAATTCCACTATAACTTCTGAAATATTGAAACTTTAAAGCTGGTGTAAGGGAAATGAAAATTCCTTCCATCGAGACGGATCGATTGACCTATATGATTAATGCATTTCATTAAAACATAAAAAAGTTATGTTTATTTATAATTTTGAAGTTAATTTTTGCTCTATGTTTTCAAATAATCAAAATTTTGAGTTGACGTAAGGAAATTGAACATTCTTTATGTCGAGACGAATCGATAGACCTGTAAGATTAATTCATTTAATTGAAAACTAAGAAAGTTACGGTTACTTGTATTTTTAAAAAAGTAATTTTTTGACTATAATTTCTGAAATAATTAAAATTTAAAGCTGATGTAAAGAAAATGAAGATTATTTTTGTCTAGACGAATCGATTCGCTTAATGCATTTTATAAAAAAAATAAGAAAGTATTTTGTGAAATTTTAGAAGATTTCATAGAATTTTGAGAGACGTTAACTAATTTTAAAGATTTTCAAGAGAATATAAATATTGTTGTGAATTTTACTTCCTCATAGAGGAAGCTTTGTAATGGTGCCAAAATCCAGTTTCCTGAAAAAGGTTTTTTTGAACATATTTCAAAGGTAATATATTTAATATGATGATCTGAAAAAATGTCCGGATGTATGTATGTTTGTGTGTGTGTATGTATTTTGTGTGTGTTACGATCCAGCAATTTGATATACGCCTAGGCGCCAAAATCCCCAACGATATTGCTACCTCGGAATTAAAAACTAAATACTAATTAGGTAAAAACTAATTTAGGTAAAAGTAGAAATAATCTTCGTCTCAAAATACTCAGACTTAGGTCTGACTACCGCGCGGCGAAGACAATTTCTACTCACTCGGATAAAACATCGCGAACGGGGACTCAGAAGCGCGGGTACCGAGGAAACGTTCTCCGCGCATCTCCCACCGAAAGGGTCTTTTCCCTCACCAACCGAACCCTTTAGGTCCCAAGGATATAAAAAGGCGTGCGCGACGAAAAATCGCCAGAAGGTTTGGAGGCGGCATCCGCTTCCTAACCAGCTGAGCTATCTGGCATACCGGTAGTACTCAGCACATCACCTATCTGGCATACCGGTAGGTGCACCACCCGGGCTGGCATACCGCTCGGCAATGTTGGAAGTCGATCTATTTGGCATACCTGTAGATCCGGCCTATCTGGAAATCCGGTAGGCGCAACGTTCTGCACCGGCAGGCGTAACACCCAGACTGTATACAGTCTGGCATCATAATCCCCTCTTCTGTCTTTCCACCGCACGACCTTTTTGAGGCCCTCTGAGACTTTGGGACACCGGACTACCTGTTCCGACCCAAATCTACCCGCTACCGTTTAGTATTACCTTTAGCATTGTCAAGCGACACGAACCTTTGGCTACTCCGTTTTGTGTAGACTCGATTCTTCTTCCTGAATAAATTACCCATTAATTACTACAAAAATGGTGAGTTTTTAATCAGAGTAACCCTACCCCTCTCTTTTCCCCTCCCTCAACCTCTAGCTTTCACATAAAACATCCTGAAGTAATCACCTCAGGACAAATAGGGAATTAGTCCTTGTAAAATACGTAAGAGAAATTCCTTCCTCCCTCAGACTTAGTTTTACTCTCCAACTTCTCTCTAAGATCAAATCCCGAACAGGGATTGATATCAATTGGCGCCCAACGTGGGGCTTTTTGGCGATTGAAATCGCCAACGAATTTACGGCCCAAAGAGAATCCTTGCAGCGAACACCTAGCAAAAAGAAGGTAGCTATAGAAAGAACCATCGCTACCAGACAAACACTACTCACTTCCGGAAGTGAAGAACAAAATCCGGTGGCGCCCAATAACAACCCAACGAACACGATCCAAGAGGATCACACCCCGCTTGATAGGGTTCAAGAGAATCAAATTTCTCCAGCAGAAGAAAACTCGAATCAGAGCATCATGGAAGGAGGCAACATGGAAACGAACCCGCTGAATATTTACACAGAGGAAACACTAGCGGGCACATCCATCTCTAACGCCCCCACAGTCCCCGTACTTTTACAAAATACAACCTCACCACATCAAACAGGAAATATCAGCTCGGCAGAATCCCTAGCTTCATTACCTGCAGCCGCTTCTGCCCACTATCTCACACCACCCACAATGTCGCTCGCGGACCTACAGCGCCTGGTCATGGCCTTCCGCTCACCAGCTCCTCCACTGCCAGAATTTTCAGGGCTGGAACATGAAGACCCTGGAAAATTTCTGCGAGATATGGAAGAACACTGCAGAAAGGCAGGAATATCGACCGCTCATTGGACGCGAACAGCTGAAGCCCAGCTAAAAGAGGATGCTGCAAAATGGTGGGCACCCTTTAAATCTTTTGGAATGGAATGGCCACAATTCCGGGACTCAATTCTGAGCTAATATTCGGGAACCCCGGTCCTTTTCCACCTACGTACGACAGTATACCCGCGAAAACAGCAGGAGAAGGATAATGTTAGCTATAGGAGACCCATGCAAAAAGTACTGAACATAATAAAAAATATTTGCCTTTAGAAACACACGATTAAGCTAAAAATTCGAGCATGGTTAAATAACAATATTTTCTACACATTTTGAAAATTTTAGCCAATTCCTAAGAAAGGTTCGATTTCGGCACAACTACCTTAAACAATGAATCTGAAATTCCCTAACATTAATAAATAAAAAAAATAGTTTTATTTTAAAATGCATGAAAGCTGCTATTTTAGGAGAGGAAATATTCCCATACAACCCTGAAAACTTCTTCAAGCACTTTCAACCCCTCATCGGACATAAAACGCACCAAAGTTACTCCTAAATATTCTTAAAATTGAAAAAAACCAACATAATTAAAAAATCCGCCTAGTTTTTGCTGATAATAATTTCCATTGTTGCCAAAGGGGCAACGTAAAGCACGAAAGTTACTGCTCTTTGGAATATCAGCGTATGTGCCATCAATGTATGCTATTGCTCTTGCAACATTAGGTT
The DNA here is from genome assembly GCA_900474275.1 of Synergus japonicus. Classification (NCBI taxonomy): domain Eukaryota; kingdom Metazoa; phylum Arthropoda; class Insecta; order Hymenoptera; family Cynipidae; genus Synergus; species Synergus japonicus. Next base: position 9,921 of record UCOH01006433.1, read on the forward strand.
CCGGATTATACAGCTCATTACAAAAGTCTGTTACATGATAACGAATGTAATTTTCCCTTGTTATAGAGTTAAATCCAATATTTTCAGGTTCAAAACGCTGATTTAGAGACTGTCTGACGGTGGAAATCGCTAAGCTAACGGCTTGTCTACTGGAATAACTAAATATAACTTGCAAAAACTCGTCAGCCAAACCCTGTCGCAATTTACACAAAAATAAAAGAAGATCTTTCTTGGATACTACACGGAAATATCTGTCATTTTCACTTCGTGGAACAGGATCACAATATGCGAACAGTTCCAAAAACTGTTCTTTTGTTACCGATGTAAGGATTTTATTTCTGAATCTGTAAAGCAGTTCTCATCCTCAAATCGTACAGGATTATTTGCTACAACACGAAGCTGCAAAAGAAACTCTTGCATTTCAGTTCCTTTTATTAAAATAGGTCTGTTGATGAAATTCAACCCAGGATGGAAAATAATTAAAAGATTGTCATTCTCATCAAGATGATCTACGCAAGATCTAACGTAAAAGTACTGTTGCAACATGTTTCTAAAGGCAAATATTTTTTATTATGTTCAGTACTTTTTGCATGGGTCTCCTACAGCTAACATGGGCAATCGCCACATTATGAAGTCTAGTATGAAAACGAATCTTACCAGTGTGCTAAAAAACTACAAATGTATAGTAAAATATCGTGTGTATATGTATATAGGATGCTTCTATGTAATTATACAATCCCAGTCAAAATTTTTTACCAATTGTTAGGAGAGAACATGTGATATCTTACATCTATCTGAGCATAAACTTTTGAGTGTTTTTGCCGCGAGACAACTACCTTAAGGGATGCTAAAACATCCCCTAAAATTAGGTCGAAACATATTCTTGCTATGTACGCATCCTCTACTTATTGTAAAGTCGTTTCATATCATAGCAGTTGAATAAAAATCTCTATTGACTTTAATTACTAGGAAATGATGATTTTCATATGTTACTTGAATTTTTATGATACAAAAACACCCCCAAAAACCAAAGAATCGTTAAACTTTCTAGTTCGTGGGTATGAATTTTTTCATTCGGTACGCCTCATCGTCAAAATATAAAAGTTTTAGTCAAATCTATCATAGCGTTTTTGAGTAAAAAAACATTTTGTTAAAATAAACATTTTTCCATTAAAATACATGTAAAAAATGGAACTTTGATAAATGTTTGTCTAAAAGCTGTCCATCTTTCTGACATTTTTCTTTCTAATTGTTAGTTTGCAGGTTCGAAAAAAGAAGAAAAACTTTTTTTTAGAATTTTCTGACATAAGGCTTTTTCCTGTACATTTGGTGCGGGGTCCTTTAAGCCAGCTGAGACTCGTTACCATTGTAACGAACAAGAATGTCTAGCTGTAATTTGGGGTATCAGAAAATACCAAGCATATCTTGAAGACTGCCCATTCACGTTTAGAACAGACAGTAAAGCATTAACCTGGCTAGACCAGATGAAAGACTCAAAGAAAAAGTTAACTCAGTGGGCCAGTTATCTGAGCCGCCTGAAGTTTAAAGTGGAGCACTGCCCTGGAAAGGATAACGAACTAGCCGATGCACTCTCACGTCATCCGGCTATAGACGCACCATGTCCAGGCGAGCCTGACTTGGAAACAATTTTGCCACCACTCCCCGAGGTCCAGGACCAAGAGGACTACATCGCACCACCAAGGATCTGCGCCTTGAGAGGCCGTTCATTGTTTGAAGAGGTCTGCGAAGGACAACAAAACGATCCAGTGGTCAATCGAGAGGTTGAAAGGTGGAACGAGTCAAAAAACGTCAGAAATAGAAACATGTGCGAAGAGCGTTATGTCAGAGAGCATCGCCTCGATGACAATGGTTTCTGGAAACGACATCCAGACGGTCAAGATTGGTCACTACGCGTACCAAGTGACCTAGTTCAACAGGTTCTCTGGGAATATCACGACAGGTGATATTCCCGGAATGGATGAGACTCTGAGAGATATACAATCGCGCTTCTACTGGCCAGGAATGCGCCGAGACACACGAAAATACGTAGCCAGCTGCCACCTTTGTATCTGTACAAAGGCAATGAGATCAGCTAGAGAGGACGCACTGAGACCGAGGATACCAAGAAACTCATGGGACACTATCGCTCTCGATTTAATGGGCCCCTACCCCACATCCTCAACTGGAAAGAAATTCGTCCTGGTCGTCACAGATCTTTTTACTAGATGGACAGAGACCTTCCCGATAGGATCTTCGACTGCCACGGTACTGATCTCTCTCATGGAGAGAGAAGTTTTTCCACGATGGGGTTACCCCAAACAAATTTTGAGCGATAACGGTCGCCAGTTTGTCAGCCGTAGGTGGCTCGACGCTTGTAAACGCTGGGATTGTGAATTCTGGACCACGCCCTTATATCATCCACGGGCAAATCCAACAGAACGTCGCAATCAAGAAATAAAAAAAGGTATCCGCTTGAGAATCGATCAAGGCAACCATCGACGATGGGATCAATGCCTACCAGAGATCGCTTTCAACTTACGTCGAAGAAAGAACGCAGCCACTGGACAAACGCCAAGCCACCTCTTGTTAGGAAAGACTTTACGTCGACCAGGGGAATGGCGATTCGATGAAGCAAATCCAGCACCAAAGCTGGATAGAGAAAGACGAGAAGATGACGCTAGAGCTCATCAAAGGAGGTACCTACAGACTCACGCAGGAAACGAAGACAATATACGCCTCTATCAACCCGGAGACTTAGTGTTTGTGAAGAATCACCCCTTGTCGAACAAGGAAAAACATTTCAACCAGGGGCTCGCTCTCAAGCGCACAGGACCCTGGGAAGTCGAGGCACATATAGGCGGAAATGTCTACTGGGTGTTATGCAGTGGATCACGCAACAAGATCCATGGAAGACACCTATTCGCAGCACCGCGAGAAGAACCACTCAACGAGACACCTCTCGAAGAAGAAACGGAGAAACCGGAAGCCCAGGAACCAGTCTTGCCAGATGACGAGACTCACAATCCGGATGACAACGAAGAAGATGAAGGAGAGGGTCAGGCCGACGCACTCCTTCGAGAAGAGCAAGGTGACGATGTACAATCGCACCATGATCCAGCTCCCGCTAATGATGATTCTTCGGATGAAGAACCTAACCCTAACACAAATAACACAGGGCATCGTTACGAGAGAAGAAAGAGAAACGCGCTATACTACCGTGACGCACGCTTATACACACGTCGACGCACGAACCGTTAAACACTAACGAGTGACGTCGAAAAGCACCACACAGCAAACATCCGCGGTGGCCCACGGCCTCCCGCTGGTAAAGTCAGGGGACTTTACCAACAACAACAACGTAGCAGCCGCGCTCGCAGCTCTACAAACGTGCCGGCGAACAGCCGCACACCTATCATCACGCATCTGCGGTGGCCCCGAGCCTCCCGCTGACGAAATCAGGAGATTTCGCCCACGAATCATCTCAGCAGCTATTTCCACGGCTCTGGAACCACGACGGCGAACAGCCGCGTATCAAATGGGAAACCCTACACCTTGCAGACTTTGTTGGTGGAGTCACGGAGGCTCCATAGCCGTTAGTCGATGTCCCGCCAGGCCGAGACGACTTTGTCGCTCGTTTCGGGTAATAGGGACTTCGGCAAGGCTTGCGACTATCAACAGAGCCGCATTCACTAGGGCAACATTCTGTGACGGCGAACAGCCGCACTACAACAGCGAAGAAGCACCAAGGACCCTCAGCATATGGAGAAGATGCCCAGGACCACCGTGCGATAGTATAAGTTATATTAAGATAGAACTGTAAGGCACGACGGTGAAGAACCGCGTGAAGGATTTAGATTAAGAAGACCAGAGGTTCTTAGGATAATTAATTCTTCTTTTTAAATACGTTTACTTAGTCTTAGTTTTAAGCGATTTATTTAGTAATTTCCTTACTTTTAATTTTCTTTTCAGCTTAGAATGTATAGAATAGGTCCGAGTAAGCAATGTCTATCCGAGAGAAGGGGGAATTGATATACGCCTAGGCGCAAAAATCCCCAACGACATTGCTACCTCGGAATTAAAAACTAAATAAAATAAATAGAAAATAGAAAATAAGAGTTAGAAGTTAAAATAGAACTAATTTAGGTAAAAGTAGAAATAATCTTCGTCTCAAAATACTCAGACTTAGGTCTGACTACCGCGCGGCGAAGACAATTTCTACTCACTCGGATAAAACATCGCGAACGGGGACTCAGAAGCGCGGGTACCGAGGAAACGTTCTCCGCGCATCTCCCACCGAAAGGGTCTTTTCCCTCACCAACCGAACCCTTTAGGTCCCAAGGATATAAAAAGGCGTGCGCGACGAAAAATCGCCAGAAGGTTTGGAGGCGGCATCCGCTTCCTAACCAGCTGAGCTATCTGGCATACCGGTAGTACTCAGCACATCACCTATCTGGCATACCGGTAGGTGCACCACCCGGGCTGGCATACCGCTCGGCAATGTTGGAAGT
>UCOH01006434.1:0-21983 GCA_900474275.1 Synergus japonicus
GATGTGGAACCTTATTGGCCAGGTCTGTTTGCCAAGGCTCTGGAAGGAGTCAACGTCAAGGATCTGATCACCAACATCGGATCCGGCGTTGGAGCAGCTCCAGCTGCTGGTGGTACGTTCATAATCTTTCATTTTCATTTTAAAAATGCAAAAATACTGCTCTCAATTTATATTCAATCCTCCATTCATCCACCAGCCTGGTTTATTTAAACTTTACTAGTATGGTCAGCATGAGAGGAAATATAAAATGAAAAATTAAGCCTTATGGGTTTCCTCGATAACATAGTTTGAGTCCTCGGCTTTTTTAGCAACACATTTTTTTATAGACAAATAGACATTATTTATGTCTATCATGGTGGACAAATATTCAATTTTTTAGAAAAATTTCTTGAATTAAATTTGTATTTATATTTTTGTTAACAGCGGTCGCTGCTGCAACTCCAGCAAGTGCCGACGCAGCTCCTGCCAAGGAGAAGAAGAAGGAAGCAGAACCAGAAGAAGAATCTGATGATGACATGGGCTTTGGTACGAAAAAATATTCTGAAATCAAAATTACATTGAAAAAGAAACCAGAAAAATTCTATGATTATTTTAGCATGTATTAGCTACTGAAGTCATCTTATGAAGACAAATTTATTAATGAGAATTTAATTTTCATACATTTTTATCTAAAAGAAAGTAAGGTTTGTTTTTTGACGAGATTCTCTTTTTTTTTTGTTACAGGTCTCTTCGACTAAATTCCAGGATCGTCATTCAAGGTCCATAAGTTTTCTATTGTACAGTTGTATGATACGGTGAAATTTTAATAAAAACAAAAAAAGAACGACAAAAAACATCTACAGTGTGAATTTATCTTCCGATCCAATTAGTTCTGGAGAAATCATCATCAGATCATTTCCATTTTCCAGAATTCCTAAAAATTATTAAAATACCTTTCTTTGTAAGTTGAATGTATCTTATTCTTTTTATTACACATTTCGACTCTCATGCCCCTAAAACCTGTTTGTATACCTTCACTCTGTAGACCACCTTGTTAAAAAATGATAAAAACCGTAGTTGATCGATTAAAATATCATTGCGATGACATTAGCATTAGTCATATTAGTGTTTACAAGTACCCCTTTAATTTCAGAGGCACTGGTGATTCAGAACTGAAGCTGAAAGCACGTTCCTCCCGCTATTGGGCCCTATGCCAGGACTGGTAACGATACAGGTATGTTAGGCCCACCTACGCCTATCTTTTATCCTTTACTACAGCCAGGGACCTTCTCTTTCTTTCTGCTGGTGGCGAGTTGCTGTTGCTGCTGGTGCTCCCTTCTCGCATTCGTTCTCCGGTTCAGTTCCCCTACCAACCGGTGTCCAGTTATGTTGCCTGGCGAACATTGTCCGTTGCTCACGGGACGCGCTCTTCAAAATATTCTTCCCGGTGTTGTGAAACTAGAAAAAAATTGCTTTCAAAAATATTAAGTGATTGCGAGTGACTAAACTGAAAAATCATAATTACTGTAATCGGTTAACAGGTGCAATTCCCACATGATCTTAAATTCCAATCACTTGTAGGGTTGAGTCGAATGCCAAAGGATCCAGTTTGGTTTCGATTTTTCGATCTCTCGATCTTTGTATCGCATCCAATAATTCCATCCAATAATAATAACAATATTGTATTGATGAAAGATCGTTACTGATGCTTTATAAATTCTTCATCTATCTTTCTAGAATCTGTACGATCATCAGATCATCAGGATGATCAGAATCTTTCTATAAACTGTGAAAAAAGGAGTAACTCTCAAAGGTGTGTGTTTGAATTGACTGTGGTAAACAGGTATGATCTCTGGACAGGGAATATAGAAGAGTAGCTGATTGTGAGACGTTCCAGAAGAATGGACTCGATGGTGAGTAAAATACTATCCTCAGAGCCTAAGATGATTGCACCTGCCATATTGAAACAGTTATTTAGCCGTTGCAGTCCTCTGAAGCGACCAGAAAGTCAGAAATTATAATCGTTCCCCTACTCCCCTGCTTTCGGCGGCGAAGGTATGGTGCTTTCTGACAGGTGGAATGTGTGATGGGGTCCAGAGGACCCCAAGTCTATAGAGCGACGCTCACTGAGTGGAATGCGCGTGTCTAGAGTAGCCTTAGCCTTTCCCACTACTCTGACCGCATTCAGCATGCATTGAGCACTGCTTAACTATTTTTTTATAATTATATCTCATAGCTGCAAAAGATAGGAGGAATTTATATGAATTCAAAAGCTTCCGATTATATCTTCACAGGAACAAACATCTTGCAGTTGAGTCAAGTTAAATCACTTGATTTACGTTTATAAAAAGTGACTTTCTTCTTGTTTTGATGAAAGCTATCATATATTTAGAAAATATTGTATTGTTTCTCTAGGGAAAAAACAGATAGAAAGTTATACTACAGAGCAATCTATTCCACTTCTTTTTTATCGTATTCTGACACTAACTAAAGTTTGTGTATCACTAAACGTTCTTATTTTGGTTTAATTGTTTTAGGAATTTGGAGTCAAGTTCTAATCTAAAAATTCGGTTTCTTCATTTTACTCAAAAAATATTAAGTTTGGAATTGTTTCCCTCTGTAGAATTAATCAATTTGTAACTAGAATTATGCGTACAGAGCGAGAAAATATCTAATTCATATATTTTTTGAGTGAAACGAAAATATTGAATTTTAAAGTTATATTTTGAATTCCTCGTTTTATGCAAAAATTAGCGAAATTAAATATTTTTTCGTCCTGTACGCAGTTTTTTATTTAAAAAGAGATTAGTGCTACAGGGCGAAAAAATATTTATCTCTAATTTTCGTTGAGTAAAATGGAGAATGGAATTTTGAGCTTTACACTTTGGTCCAACGTCCTTAATGGTAATTTCCTATTCATTTTCGTAAAATCTTTCGAAATACCTTCAAATATTGTTAAATCTCTTGCAAATTCTAAAGCCTTTTTGAGTTCTTTAAGAATGTATTGAAATTTATTAAAATCATTTGAAATCTGTTCATATTATGAAATTTCTTGAAAGTCAATAAATTCTTCTGCACTCTTTTAAAATCTATTCAGATTCTTTAAAATTAATTAAAATGTCTTGATATTTCCTAAAATCACTTAAAATCCTTTAAAGTCTCTTCGAAATTTCTTCAAAATTTGTTTAATCATGTAAATCATTTTTAAATCGTTTAGAAATTTTATTAAATTTCATGAAATCCTTAAAGATTCTACAAAATCTTTTTAAAATTAAATTAAACGTATAGAAATTAGCTTAAAATTCTCTGAAACTTCTTAAAATTCTTCAAATTCTACTATAACATTTAAAGTCTCATTAGTCCTTTAAAATCCATTAAAATTATTAGAAATCTCATTAAATTCTACAAAATCTTTTAAGAATCATAAAAATCTTTTGAATTCTCTTAATTATTATTAATCAATTATCCGGAAATGGTCCAGGAAATTCGTAGACAAAATTTAATAAATATCCTGTTAATAATTCTCGCAAAACTCTTAAAATTTGATCAAACTCTTTTAAATTCTAAAATATTATTAAAATTTTTTTGTAATACTTCGAAATCAATGAAAATATGTTTACATCTTCAGAAATTGTTAAGGTCGCATAGAATACGTGGAAATTTTTTATATTTCGAAATCATCTAATGTCTGTTAAATTAATCATAATATCTATATAATATGACCAATATAGCGTTTTCCATAAAAGTAAAACTGACATAAATATTAATAAACTGTCACAGTGACAGAGAAAATTAAAATAAAAAGTTAATAATTCATTTTTGTACCTCATTTCTTAATGGTGGACTGGGAATATTATGAACACACCTTTTTGCAGAATAAAAGAATGTTTCTTTATATGATCTATATTTAATGTGCAATGAAGCCTATATTGTTCTATTTCAGTAATTATAGCGTCTCTGCTCTTTTTTTTATTATTGTGAGTACTATCATAGCTAAACCCACCCTGGTGGGAAACAATGTACATATTCATAATTGGGTTATTCGATAATAATTATAAAAAACATACCTTTATTCAATTTTCATATAAAAATATTAAAACTTTGTTTTTTCGGCGAATTAGGGGTGTTGGAACCAAGTTCTAATCCAAAAATTCGATTTTTTTATTTTAATCAGCAAAAATTAAATTTGGAATTCTTTCCCTCTGTAGAATTAACCAATTTTTAACTAGAATTATGCGTACAGAGCGAGAAAATATCTAATTAAAATATTTTTTAAGTAAAATGAAAATATACAATTTTGAAGTTAGATTCTGAATTCCTCGTTTTATGTAAAAAGTATTGATATTAGATATTTTTTCGCTCTGTAGGCAGTCTTATATTTGAAAAAAGATTAGAGCTACAGAGCGAAAAAATATTTATTTATAATTTTCGTCGAGTAAAATGGAGAATAGAATTTAGCGCTTAAAATTTGGGTCCAACGCCCTTAACATGAAAATATTTATAAATAGTATTTTTCAAAAAAAATTTTTTTTTGATTTTATATCAGAAACTGAGAAAATGCAAGAGGGAAAGAAATTTTGAATGAAAATGTTAGGCGTTTGAACTCTTAGAGTACAATGAAAAAGTCCAGGTTCTATATTCTATTCAGGTTCCTTCTTCTATTCACTATAGTGAACTTCCTGTACACGAAACAGGTTCCTAAAGGCAGAAGGAACGCCGTATACAATCAGAATTGTAAGAAATCCGATTTCCTACAGTATTCTTGATTCTTTAGAGAAATATTTCTATAGGTATTTATTTCAGATGTAATGAATCTTGAATAAGCATTTATATCAAGAAATTATCCTTTCTAAAGATTCTAAACATCTACTGTAAAAAATGTACAACAGCTTTAAAAATTATGGATTAAATTACATATAAAATAAATTCAAATGATAATTGATTATTATTGATAACATATTGATAATATCATATTTGCATATGTATATACATATTTATAATATGTATTTATAATAATGTTTATTTATAATACCTTGTCTTCTTTTACGTTTTTCAATAACTGTACAGTGGAACTACTAGGATAACTAGAAATATTTAAAACGTGACACAGATTTCTAATCTAGAATTTAACATTCCGGTAATAAAACTTCAGTAAAGCTATAATCATCTATTCCCCCTCTTCGCCTATCCTCTTTATCTTATTGCAAGTATGTAATTTTGCAAAAAAGAGTTAAGCATTGCGCGACATTAATAAAGTTATTGGAATTCATTACAATACATTAAGCATCATTTCAATCAATGAATTCATTTATTCTACGAAAAAATTGATAATTTTTTAACGAAAGAAGTTTAATGTTAAACAGCAAAAAAATACGTCGTCGATGTATATTCAATGTTCATTGCATTGTAAATTGGACAAATAGGTATTTTATTCTAAAATGTAAATTCAGGGTGTTTAGCGGACCGGGAAACAGGGAAAAACTCGGGAATTTTATTTGATAGGTAAAAAACCGGGATAAACCTGGGAATTTCATTTAGGCCAGGGAATTTTTTGTATTTTATTGAAAAATCGACTTTTTTTCTTGTCTACTTTTTATTCTCTTTCTAACTTATTAAATTGAAAAAAAAAATTTTCAAGAATCACATATTACATATTTTATTTACATATCGAATTGGCGTAATTTATTTATAAAACTAATAAAGTGTCGTTTATTTATGTTTCAGGTAAGCTTAAATCCAGACCTTATTCATTGAGACCAAGAATGGTATTGTGTGGTGAGTTGCGAGAATGTTACTTTTTTTTAGCCGGGAATTTATTTAAAAAATCAGGAGTTTACTTTTCTAAACAATATTGGTTGAAGTTTTAGATGTCTAGTCTGACGATTGTTTTTACATTTATTGGAACAAAGATATAAAAAAAAAAATTTTTCAAAAGTCTTAAAACTGAAAATTTTTATTTATTTCCTAATAAAAATTTACCTGGCATTGTCTGGGATTTTAAGAGGTATCATAAAGATTTTGAACATTATAAAATGATTTCAAGAGATAAAAAGATGTTAAGGCAAAAACACTCAAAAGTTTATGCTCAGATAGATGTAAGATATCACATGTTCTCTCCTAACCATTGGTCAAAAATTTTTACTGGGATTGTATAATCAAATAGAAGCATCCTATATACATATACACACATTCACAGTCACAGTTCGTATGGAAACAATATTGGCAACACTGTAATTTAATTCTCAGAGAAAATGGTGGTGATGCACTTATAGCCTCAAAATAGTATTGTCAAAATCTTCGAAATGTCATCTCAGTGTTGCCACATTTTCACTCCATACCCCCGTCATGTGTCTCGCGAGAACAGAAATATTATTATTTTCAATATTATATCTTTTATACTAAACGCACAATAATTTTGATTTTTTTTCATAAAATCCACACGATATTTTACTATACATCTGTAGTTTTTTAGCACAATGGTAAGATTCGTTTTCATACTAGACTTCATAATGTGGCGATGGTCCATGTTAGCTATAGGAGACCCATGCAAAAAGTACTGAATATAATTAAAAATATTTGCCTTTAGAAATACACGATTAAGCTAAAAATTCGAGCATGGTTAGATAACAATATTTTCTACATATTTTGAAAATTTTAGCCAATGCCTAAGAAAGGTTCGATTTTGGCACAACTACCTTAAAGAATTTTTAAAAATTTCAAGGGATGTTAAGAGATTTTAATGAATTGTTGGGATTAAAAGCGATTTTTCAAAGAGTTGAAAAGTGTTATTGAAAGGATTTTTGTGGTATTTCACAAGATTTTAAAAGAGTTTAACTGATTTTAAGGAATTTCAAGAAATTTGAAGAGATTTCAATAAGAGATTTCAGGAAATTTTAATGAAATCAGATTTTGAAATATTTTTAACGATTTTAGAACATTTACAGAAGATTTAAAATATGTCAAAGAATATCAAGTAATTTTAAAGGATTTCATTTGATTTGCTGTAAATTTAAATAATTTATTTGAAACTTCTTAAAATGGCTGGAAATGGCTGGATATCTCTTAATATTTTGTGAAATTCTTTATTCGCTTAAAATCTGATGAAATCCTAATCAAGTTCTCTTGAAATCTTCCGAAATCTTCCGAAATCTATAGAAATATCTGTAACATTCTTTTAATAATTCTTTCAATCAAACCCTTTAAAAAATCCCTTGAAATCTTTTAAAAATTCTGTAAAATCCTTAAACTGTTGTGAATTCTTTTAAAAACCCTTTGAAGTTCCTTGAAATCTCTTGAAATTCCCTGAAATCACTTAAAGTGTCTATGAAATAAATATCTACAACTAGTATTATAAATAAATAGAAATAAAATGGAGTTGTGTTCTTTTTTGATATTATTAATCCAATAAATGTAAACAAAAATATTTTTTTGCTCTATTGTGTTAGTATGTTTAGAATCAAAGCCATGAATTAGAATGTTTTTCTTTATCAAATGTTTTTATCCCATTGTTTTCTTTATCACTTTCGATTTCCGATTTAAAAATCAAAAATTTATTCTACCGTAATCACATTATAATGAATTTCGACTTTGATCTTTTCTCGGCCTTGCACTTTCACTCAACTGTCATAAAACTCATTAGATGAGTCATTAAAATTTCGTTTAGTTTACACCAATTATGAATTTAATTAATAATAAACATTAATTAGTCGATTCGTTAAATTTCGAAGAATGACATATTCTCATTGAAATTTTATGCTGAAGAAAAAAAAAATAAATAGACTTATGTTATACTTTTAAATCTTCAATTCGATTAATCAGGTGGAAAACATTTTTTTTTTCATATTTTCTTTAACGTACTTCTAAAGATCTAAATTTCCTCAGATCTTAGAGAAAGCAGTTAAGTAGAGTGAAAGTCAAAATCATTTTATCCCGTCAATAAAACTACATATGACCGTCGTAAACTTTTGCAGGTATAAAATATGATTTTTAAGTATAATATTCATACTTTAGCTGAAATTTGACACTTTCTCTGACGCAAAATTATAGTATTTAATGAAACATTTACTCCCCATTTTTACGAATTTTCTACAGAAAAATTTTTACTCTCTCAATATGAATTAGTATTATTCTTAGTTAACTAATATATATTAATTACTCTTACTACATGAAATATAGTAGTTTTTAACTAATTAAGTTTAAAAATAAACTTACTAAAAAAAATCACTTACTAAAGTGAAGTATTAAACGAATCGACACTATATCAATAATAACTTCTTACTTATTCAAAATTCATAAAAGAATATCAATTAAAGAAGAAACAAATTCTACAGTTGTGAAACGGCTCAAGCAATTAAAATTGAGTTTATTTAGAATTCATTAGCAGAAGTATTATATACTTTTCATTTCAATTTATCAAAAACCAGTTTTCCACCTGATTATACAAATATTGAGTATACTGAATCACTTATCATATTTGGCCTTCTGCTATACGAATAAGTATTAAATATTTCATTAAGGAAAAAAAAAACAAAAACAAAAACCTTTCACTATCTGCTGAAGGTCTATTCAACAATTACAATAATTTAATTCTATCGGAAGCTAGTCCATCTATTTTATCTCGAACTAGTAAATAAATATATATATATATATATATATATAAATTGTTATTCGATTGCTTGCAATATTTCATCGGTCTATTGGATAGCTAAATTGATTTCATTTTCTCACATTCCTGGTAACTGTAAATCAGGATCAGAAAGCATCTTCTCTATTATAGAAGCATTTTACCGATGCGATCCCAGTATTGAGATTATTGAGGCCTTTAAGAATTCATTTTATTCCTCGTTTCCATTTCAAGAACTTTGTTCGTAGGCAGCGCTAGATAACAACCTACGCAAATAAAAGGGACGTGGCTTCAAGTTTTTTCTCCATTCGTTAAAGGCAGATTTCATAGGATGATAATTCACATAGGGCAAATTTCCTCGAAGAGGGACCAGTAAGATAAATTGACTGCACCCCAAGAAGATAGCATGCAATGAAAATCTCAATGGTTTTTATAAGTTTGTACACCAAAAACAATTCTACTCCTCTCATCAGACAATCTTTCCTATCATAAAAACGTAATGTAACGAATGAAATTGAAGTTTGTTTTCAACGTTTGCACCAACGAAAAGTTATTTTTTTGTAAAAAGGACGAGACCTAAAATCTGATTGTCAAATTTTCTAAATTGTTCCATACGATGTCAAAAGACACACAAAACAGTTTCAACCCTTTACCACACTAGGACCACCCCCAAGTCATCCCTTTTACAAAAAAAAAATTATATCAATTTCCCTAAATTCGAGATTTTATTCTCTAAATTTTATTCTTTTAAATAGTTCTACTTAATGTCCAAAGAGGGTTAAAATAGTTTTATCCACCTAATTCCCTTGGTTTACCCCCAAAATCAGCCCTTAAGCACAAAGAAAATATTAAAAGTCTTCAAGCTTCCAGACCTAAAATTTTATCATTTGAAATGGTTTTATATAATGTTAAAAGTGGCCAAAAAACATCATAGCCTCAGGGGTTGATTTTAAGGGTGAAACTAGGGGGTTAGTTGGATGAGACTGTTTTTGGCCTCTTTGGGTATTAAATGCATCCAATAGAACGATAAAAGTTTAGGTATCGAATTTTGGGGAATTGTAATGATTTTTTTTTGTACTTCGGGGTTGATTTTGAGGGTGAACCTAGGGGGTTACATGGATAAAACTGTTTTACCCTGTTTTGGACATTAAATGGAATGATAGAAACCATTTGGAATGATACAATTTTATGTCTCGAAGATTGGGGAATTACAATGATTTTTTTTTGTACTTAGGGGTTGATTTTGAAGGTGAACCTAGGGAATTGAGTGGATGAAACTATTTTAAGCTTCTTTAGAGATTAAATGTCACTATTTAAACGAATAAAATTTTAGGTCTCGTCCTTTTTACAAAAAAATTAATTTTCGTTGACATAAACGTTGAAAGCTTCAGTTTCATTGTAACGAAATGTCAGGAAAAAATTGGTACTTTGATTTTCATGGTGAAACTATGAAAAAACCATAAACATCATTATTTTGCTTCCTCATAGAGGAAGCTATGTTGTGGTGACAAAATCCAGTTTCCTAAAAAAGGTTTTTTAAACATATTTCAAGGGCAATATATCTAATATGATGATCTGAAAAGATGTCCAGATATGTGTGTGTGTGTGTGTGTGTGTCACGATCCATCAATTTCTTGAAAACGCGTAGAGATAAATTGATGAAATTTTGCATAGCTATTCCACTATATACCTAGTTGAATTTCTTACAAGGGTTTCACAAAATATTTAATTTAAAAAGTTTTATGTACTTATATAATTTTCGTAAAATTCATTTTTCCACTATAACTCCTCAAATATTGAAAATTTAAAGCTGGCGTAACGGAAATGAAGATTCCTTTCATCGAGACGAATCGATTGACCTATATGATTAATGCATTTCATTAAAAAATAAGGAAGTTATGTTTATTTATAATTTTGAAAGTTATTTTTTCACTCTATGTTTTAAAACAATCAAAATTTTGAGTTGACGCAAGGAAAATAAATATTCTTTATGTCGAGACGAATCGATTGATCTGTATGATTAATGCATTTAATTGAGAAAGTTTAAAAAAAAAATAAATGATTATTTAATAATTTAATATATTGATATGTTTTTAATAATCTTTTATTTTTTTTATAATACTATCAGATTGAAAAATAAAAAAGAAAAGAAAAAGGAAGAAGGAAAAAAGAAGGAAAATGTTAATCTAGGAAGAGAAGGAGAAGGGACAATTTGGAGAGTATTTTGACAAGGAGGATGGTGGACTTGGAGGGTAGAGGGGGTGGTTGGAAGAGTAGGAAAGAGGGGTACATTTGAAGAATTTTGGGAAAGGGGAAAGAATGAACAATGCTGGAAGAGGAACAACGTTTTTAAATATTAAAAATTATTATCTAAAATAAAGAAAAAAAAATAAAGTTAAATATATAACCTTCTTATTGCTTCCTCTATGAGGAAGCAAAGTGCTCATTAAATGAGCACAAAAGTTGTTATAACTTTATAGCTAGTTTTCGTTTATCTGAGTCAGTATACAAAATTAAAAGATGATTAAAACGAATGTTGTAGATCTCATCGAAATACATACACATTTTTTATTGTAAAAGCATTTTTTTCTACGAGTGATAATTTCCGAGAAAATCAGTGACACGTCGATTTTTAAAAATATACTTTACTATCATTTCCTTTTACCATTTCCCTATACCATATTCCTCCTTTACCATGATTTTCTTTTAGAATAATTTCTCTTTACAATGTATAGTCTTTTTTTATGAAAATCGATGTAGCTCTAATTTTCTCGGAAACTATCACTCGTAGAAAAAAATGCTTTATACAAAAAATGTGTAGTTCAATAAGTTCTACAACTTTTGTTGAAAAGATTTTTTTAATTTTTGCATATTATTGGAGATAATCGTAAAAAACCAAGATTTTAAAAGTTTTTTCATAGTTTCACCATGAAAATCAAATGTGCGTCAATTTTGAATTTTTGACTATGATATTTATAATAATCAGCGCATCAAAAAGTATATAAGTATACACAGTTTCAAAGAAATCGGAAGAGTGATCTTTTCGGAAGTTTATCCGAAACAAAATAGTTAATTGTGCGATTTGGTTTTCTGGTAATATAAAACAAATCAATAAGGTAGTGGACCCGATAGTCGAACACTGTCACAGTTATTTAATTTTAAAAAATGATATACATTTTTATCGTTTTCACAAAAAATTTTATAAAATTCTTTAATATTTTAAGTTATTATTTAAAATGTAAAAAAAAAAAAGAAAAAGTGGTACCATCTTTTAGAAAAAAATAAAAGTTCGAGGCAATTCGAGGAATCACTGGTTTTTGCCTCTTTCCTTGTGTCTATAGCTAAGAAAGACAGGTTATTGTATTTTGATTTTCATCATCAATCAAATCTTATTTTAAATTTAAAATGGTTTAAATGGAAGTGAAATTATAATATAGTTCAGAAAAAAGAGGGGAGTAAGTTTTTGTATTGTTTTTTTAAATATATTTTTATATAATTCGGATTGCACTGTTCGACTACTGGGTCCTTGCTTGTTTGACAACTGCTCCCAGGGGCAAAAACGTGTTCGACTACTGCTCGTTATGAATCAATCTTTAAATATATATATATATTTTTTAAGTTAATGTTTAAAAAATCTATATTTTCTGGTTTAAATAGTTCAAAGAATGTTTATATTTACAATTAAAAATAGCTTCATACGTTTCTTCCGAATTTAAATACTTTAAAAATGCTTTTAAATGGGCAAGAGTTGACTCTAAGCCGTTAAGTGTTCGAGTATCGGGTCCACTACCTTAGATGTAAGCTAAGATATCAAAAATACAAGCGCGTAATAATTTCCTGTTATTTTTATTGCACGGAGGGACTGAGAAGTCAGGGACGAGAGAAGTAATCTTTGACTCTATTTACCTTGAATAAGTCAACATCAAGATATATTATTATTAAAGCATCCATCGCCACAAAGAATGTAGTCAGATAATTTATACTTATTCGGCAATAATGTCCATTTGGCGACCCTCGAATTCTACAAAACAAGAAACGTGGAAACAACCTTTTAGATAGGTTTATTCTTTATTATTATTAAGCTGACACAACACTATTGTCAGATCAATATTCGAAACTTAATTCCTGATGGATTTGCAGCTTGGCTTGGCAAATCAATTGTGAAATCTTAGATTGATCCATTATTTTGATGTCTTCGTAGAATTTATAACATTCAATTAAAACAAACAATTATTCTTAATTTTATAATAATCATAATTATTGATTATCCATAACTTTCATAACGGAAAACATTCATAAAACATTCATTAAATTAATATCAATAAACGTCTTCATACACCAAAAAACCAATATTCTTTTGTCTAAACGAGCTTATGAATTAAAGAAAACTTTTTACGTTTTTTTTAATTTTTTTTTTTGTGAATGAACTTTTTGAAATAAAAGGACACTAAACGTCCTCGTAAAAATTAATGGCACTAAATGGCTCTCTGTCGACTGCAGTTCTTTTCATTAATAAATATGCTTCAAGTTTTTTGAAATTATAATTTACACCTTATTATTCTTTGTCATCACTTCTAAATTTGACTTACAAACATTTTGTCGATATATTGTTATGTATGTGTTAAATACTTTTTTGCATGTTTATATACGCGAAGCTACATATAGTTTATTTTAATGAAAGTATTCTTTCATCTTTTTCATTCGAGAAATTTAAATTTATTGTTTTGTTATTCATGCGATAAAACAGTTTTCAGAATAATATTATATAAACTCTTATAAGTTTTATTCAGACTATAGGGAAATAAATTCTTTCGAATAAATTTATTACTACTGAATTCAATTTGAAACTCCCTTTTTTTTAAAAAAGGTAGATTTTCAACAAAAAGAACATTTAAAAAAAGTTTATGTATTGTTATGGACAAAGAATTTTTATATTTAATAAATCCAAACAGTTTTACTGCAATCTAATCCGAAGGATGTTTTCAATCCTAATTAATCCGAAGCCCATTCAAAATCAATCGGAACCTTTAATCCAAATGAATCCGCCAATCCGAATCCGGATTAATTCGTATTGAAAGTCCTGATTTATCGGATTCATGC
Organism: Synergus japonicus; assembly: GCA_900474275.1. Taxonomy (NCBI): domain Eukaryota; kingdom Metazoa; phylum Arthropoda; class Insecta; order Hymenoptera; family Cynipidae; genus Synergus; species Synergus japonicus. Next base: position 13,703 of record UCOH01006434.1, read on the forward strand.
GGATTAAAAGATCGAATTTATTCGGATTGGAAGTTCGGATTAATTCTGATTAATTCGTATTGAAAACTTTCTTCGGATTAGATCGAAATGAAACCGAAGCTTTCGCTTCTGCAAACCTTTAAAATTCCGCCAGGATCTTTTAGCACCTCTTCTGTCGTTTTTATTGTTCTTCGCTGAAAAGAAGAAAAGAATTTCGAGAAACTTCTTAACTATTCTTTTTCAAAACCCAGTCTTGACTCGGCGAACCATGTAAATTCGCAAAAACCGGATTCTTGTGGAAACTGGTTCCCATGACGTCGATTGGATCGATTCGGACTGGTTGACAAACAGGGAACTATGTTTTTCACATTTTACTCCCAGGATAGAATCCTTCAGATATTTTGACTTTCCAGTTGCCTTGCAAATATAAATATATTGAGATAAATGAGGAAAAATTTCGCTCATAACAAAAAATTAAAAATACATATTGTACCAATTTAATTTTTTTTTGTGTATTAGATGTATATCTATTCTCAAATTATTGGGTTTAAGTTTTAGACTTCTAGTCTGACGAATTTTGATTATTATTATTTTTTTTACGTTTACTTTTTATATTTACATTTTTACTATTTTATTTTTTTATTTATTAGCAGAAACTTACCTGGTGTTTCTCGGGATTTTAAGAGATTTTAAAGGATTTTAAAAGTTTTTCATAAATTTTACAAGATTTTAAGGGATATTGTAGGTATAAAGACCTTAAAGGATTTCTTGAAAATTCATAGGATTTTAAAAAGAGTTCTAAGGAATTTTAGGAACTTTAAGGGCATGTATTACTTACCCGATCTCTACCTTATCGACATTTTTTTCTCTGTAACGCTACGTCTACAATTTATAAAGATATCAAATTGAAAATTTATAAAATAAAAGAAAATATGCTAATGTATGTTTGTCTAGTCTTAAATTTTTGTAAAAATAAAAAAAAAATTTTTGTTAAAAATTTTGCATATTTTCTTTAATTTTATAAATTTTCAAATTGATATCTTTATAAATGTAAACGTAGCGTTACAGAGAAAAGAATGTCGGTAAGGTAGGGATTGGGTAAGTAATACATGCCCTTAAGGGATAAAAATACTAAGAAGTATCGAAAGAATTTTTTAGCCATTTTTAACAGTTTCACTTTCAAAGGAATTCAAAAGATTTCAAAAAATATTCAACAGATTTCCAGCCATTTAAAATGATTTTCAGGAAATTAAAGGAATTTAAAATGATTTCAAGATCTTTCAAGTAATTTTGACGAATTCCAAGGGATTTCGAAATATTTTAAACGATTTCAAGATGTTTTAAATGATTCTAAGAATTTAGTAAGAATTTTAGAGAATTTATAATTTTTTTTAAGGATTTAAAAAGAATTTAAAAGATTTCAAGGAATTTACCCAACGTTTCTAGTTATTTAAAAAGGTTATAAAAATGAGATTAAAAAAAAGAAATTTTACTATAAAAAGTTCGAAAACTTTAAAAATTTAAAAAGTTAATTTAAAAATCTTTTAAAATTTCAGGGTATCTTTTAAAAATCCTAAAAATCTCTTAAATTCCTTTAAAATTCTCTGAAATGCCTCATAATTCAAGGACATCTTTTAACAATTACTGAAACTCTTGAAAATCTTTAACATTTTACAAAAATTTTCCCATGCTTTTAAACTTTCTTGAAATCTCTTCAAATTCCTTCAAATTCGTTAAAATCAGTTAAAATGCTTTGAAATCTTGAGAAATTTCTGAAAAAACCTTTCGATAACAATTTTCACCTCTTTTAAAAATCCTTTAGTGTTTTTATCCCATGAAATTCCTTAAAACAATTATAAATCTGATAAATCCTTTTATAATTTTCATTTATAAAATATTTGAAAAAACCTTTTGATAACTATTTTCCACCCTTTTTAGAATCCTTTAGTCTTTTAATCTTTTAATTTCCTTAAAATCACTATAAATCTCTTAAAATCCTTTTATAATTTTGGAAATCTTCTGAAATCTCTTGAAATGCCTTGAAATTCTATGAAATTTCTTAAAATCTCAGGCAACGTCGGATAAGTTTCTGCTATTAAATGACTACAAATTTTAGGTTTTGGAAACTTTGGAAAATTTTTCTTGTTGATATTTTTATTTCAATAAATCGAAAAAAAATTGTCAGACTATAGACGTCTGAAACTTCAATCAAATTATTCTAAATATTCCAATATCTAAAATTGTCATTTCTAACAATTCGTAATCACCTGCAAACATGCAATCAAGCAAAAAAGCTATGTACGTCCGGCAAGTTGCCACGGATTTTGCTTCCTAACCATTTATTATTTAATTAAAAAACTTGGAATAGAATTTATGGAATCTTCTAGAAGTTTAATTGAAGTAAAATATAATCTAGTGCGCCTTGCAGAATAAATATACTTAAGCGTGTGATTTTGAATATTTTTTTTAACGATATGCACATTCTAGTTTCTTGTAAACTGGTTAAGTGATCCGGAGTTGTAGAATGGAAACTTCCGATTGGCGATTAACTCAGAAATAATATGAATAAATACATAAATAAAAAAAAATATGAAAAAGGTCGTGCCCAAATGTCACTTTGGCTTCCTACAAAAAGTTATGTGAACTTTGACATTTCTCTCATTTCTGTTAATTAGGTGGTGTCGTCGTTATCATCCTTTTCTGCTAATAATTCTTGACGTGCCGTGAGGCATTTGCGACACTGTATATTATTTTAGTGCGGAAAAAGAGACGGAGGTCAAGCAAGGCGCCACGGTTCAAGAACTTAACACTACGCTGTAGTAAATCCGTGCGAGAATTAAAGAGACTTTTTTTTTATTCCTCCGGAACAGTAGTTGTGCAGCCAACCATAATGCGGAAATTTTTTTTTAATTACATATTAATTATTAACTCATTTTTTAATTCGTGAAGTATAAAATCTTGTAATTCTTTATCTAATTTATAAAACTAATAAAATGTCGTTTATTCATGTTTCAGGTAAGCTTAAATCCAGATCTTATTCATTGAGACCAAGAATGGTATTGTATGGTGAGTTGCGAGAATGTCACTTTTTTTTAACCGGGAATTTAATTAAAAAATCAGTAGTTTACTTTTTTTAATAATTACATATCTAAACTATACTGGTTGAAGTTTCAGACGTCCAGTCTGACAATTGTTTATACATTTATTGGAACAAAGATATAAAAAAAAAGTTTTCAAAGTTCTTAAAACTCAAAATTTTTATTTATTTACTATCAAAAATTTACCTTGGATTATCCGGGAAAAGTGTTATTGAAAGGATTTTTGAGAAATTTTACAAGATTTTAAGAAAGTTTAACTGATTTTAAGGAATTTCAAGTTTGAAGAGATTTTAACAACAGATTTCAGGATATTTTAATGAAATACAAGAGATTTTGAAATATTTTAAACGATTTTAAGACATTTACAGAAGATTTAAAATATGTAAAAGAATTTCAAGTAATTTCAAAGGATTTCATTTGATTTGCTGTAAATTAAAATCAATGCTTTGAAAGTTCTTAAAATCGCTGGAAATGGCTGGATATCTCTTAAGATTTTGTGAAATTCTCTATTCTCTCTAAATCTGAATTAGTGAAAAGTGAGCCACTAATTTACTTTAGTGAAAAGTTTTACTAATTATTAGTTGTATTTCACTATTTCAATTCGCAGTTTTCAACTTTTCATTAAAGTTTTAGTTAAAAATAACTAACAATTAGTAAAAATGTTCACTAAAGTAAATTAGTGACTAACTTTTCACTAATTCAGATTTAGAGTGTTCCCTTAAAATCTGATGAAATCCTTAGTAAGTTGTCTTGAAAACTTCCGAAATCTATAGAAATCTCTGCAACATACTTTTCATAACTCTTTCAATCAATCCTTGAAGTTTTTTAAATACAAACGAAATTCCTTAAAATATCTTGAAATTTCCCGAAATCACTTAAAGTCTCTACGAAATCAATATGTACACTAGTATTATAAATAAATAAAAATAAAATGGAGTTGGGTTTTTTTTATATTATTAAATCCAGTAAATGTAAAAAAAAATAATATTTTTTTGCTCTATTGTGTTAGCACATTTAGAATGAAAGCCATGAAGTAAAATCAATTTTTGCACTCTGTGGTAAATATAAATATGTTACTTTTATTTGACCGGGAAAAACCGGGAAATGATCGAGAATTTGAAATTGTCCACCCTTTCAATTTTGCTAAATCGATTGATATTTCTTAAAATTACTTAAAATTACTTAAAATTACTCAAAATCTCATGAAGTCTCATTATACCTCTTAAAATTACACAAAATTCCATAAAATTTCGTTAAGTTATTGAAAATTCTTGAAAATTCAATATAATAAATCCTTTAAAATTTATGGAAATAAATGTCCTTAAAATTACTTTATATCTCGTAAAATATCTTAAAGTCACTTAAAATTACTTTGACTCTCCCAAAATATCATCAAGTCCCATAAAATTACTTAAAATCGTATGAAACTCCTTTAAATTCCTGAAAATCCAATGAAATATTGTAAATGCCTTAAATTCTTATTAATAACATCTCTTTTTTAAGATATAGGATTTTGCACGGTTTTTAAAAAATTATTAACAAAGTCTAATTATGGACTGTATTAATCACGTTGAAGATAAAAGGAAATTTTATAGACTTTAATTGATTATCATTAGAGAAAGTTATATCTTAGAAGAGCAGGTGAAAAAGGGCAAAAATGCCTTCAATTTTAAAGTAATAAACTCCTTTTTGTAAGTCAGTGTTCCGTAAAATGCACATGCTTTATTCCAAGTGTGAATAGAAAGTGCTTAAAAGGGGATATTAATGTTTGATGTCCTTTTTTTCCTCAAACTTGCATTCGCTCTACTTTCCCTTGCAACTTTACATCATTTACATATTAAATGTTGATAAATTCTCTTTTTATTATTCAGAAAGACAAGCCAAATTTCATTGCTGCTCATTTCATATTCGGGAATTAATTATTATTATTCGGGAAGTAAATATAAATTACTTCCCAAATAATAATAATTAATTCCTAAATAAGAGGAACAATTACAGTCGATAATTAAATTAACATATTTTATCATACTTTACTAGTTTTTTTTTTTTTTTTTTTTTTTTTATAAATGTGTTAAAAAGGGAATATATCTAATATTTGATTTGATTTGAATATTTGGCACTGAATCAAGTCACTATTATCACTGATGATAATTATAATTAAATTTTTACTAAAGTGATTATACAGTGACCCATTTCCATTTATTTAAATCAGAGAAATCCGATTGATCAAATTTAGACAGTAATATCCTTGATCAAGGTCGAATTACGTAAAAGTATTCAGTCGAGAAGGGGAATAAGTCGTCAATAGGAGAAACAGTCGATGAACGAGTTTGAGGTCTAATTACATTTTTCGTTACGTTTATTTGAAGAATCCTATCTTAAAAAAGTGGTGTATCGAAATGTATCGAAAATCTCGCATAATTATATTGTGTGGTAAACCTGTTTGGCTTTTTAATGACTTGGAAGTTGAATGAAGAAAAACAAACTATTGGCTCAAAAAAAATTCACGAAGACCTTCGAAATTCCTTAAATTTTATTGAAATTTTTTAAAACTCCCATCAGAAACCTCTTGAAATCTCTTAAAATCTACCTTAAAAATCATTAAAATCATAAATCTCTTGAAAACGAATTAAAATTTGCAAGAATCTCTAAAAATTCTTAAAAGCCTCTTGGAATTTTTTAATATAAAATAAAATTATAAAATCTTATAAAATCTCTTATAAAATCCTTAGAAATTTTATAAAATTCCATGAAATCCTTAAAAATTCTACAAAATCTTTTAAAAATCATATATGTATAGAAATTCTTTTGAAATCCCTCAATAAAATTAACTGACAAATTTTAAACTCCTTTAAACCTCATAAAATATTTTAAAACTCATAAAAATCCCTGGAAATCTTTTAAAATAACTCGTGAAAACTTCTTAAAATTCTTCATATTCTACGATAACATTTAAAGTCCCTTCTCTGAAACATTTTGAAATGTCTTAAAATCTGTTAAAATCCCTTTTAAAATTATTAAAATTTATTAACTTCTTTTAAAATTCTTGGCAATTTTACTTAAAATTCACTGAAACCTTATGAAATTTCTTAAATCCCCAGAAACCCATCCGAGTAGAACCGAGCAAGAAAACATATCTTAACTCAGTTTATCGAATGGGAACCGTTAAACCATTTCATATGTCCAACCGGACATGTTATAAAATATAATTTTACCTCTAATACGCTTATAATATTACTTTTGACAAAAAAAAGTTTCTTACATTGATGCATGTTAATACTATTGATTACCAGAAATTTAACTGGGATTGCTCGAGGTTTGAAGAGATTTCTAATGCTTGAAATTCTTTAAATTATATATTATATATACTTGAAAATTGTCAACATCCTGTAAAATTCCCAGAAAGCTCTTGAAATCCCTTAAAAATTCATAAAAACCTTCACAATCATTAATCTCTATTAAATTAAAATTCGTGAAAATTCTAAACATTTAAAATTCCTTAGCTTTGAAACAATGTCTTCAAATTTCATGAATTCCCTCAAAATTTTGCGAAAAATCCTGAAATACGTTAAAATTGGACGAAATTCTTTAAAAATCCTAAAATTCTTTAACATGCATTGTTTTTTCAAATCTGCTCTCTACGTTTGAATCAACGAAATTTAATTGCTTTTTGCATGACTTAAAGTTGGTTTCCTGGTGCTTATATAAATTTTAGAGGAAAGTACTCGCTGGTATTCGCGTCAACAACACTTGGTACTCGAATATAAACAGTTTTGAGGCATAAAAAACAGTATAAATATATATTAGAAAAAGTCCACTCAATCTCTTCTCTCATCACGGTCAAGGTAAGCGAATTGACTTTCCGTTTAATTATACTCGAGCAATATACACGTGCAACTGATTACGCAACGTGGTCATCAGATTTTTTTCCGCTTTATCATCAAGAAAAAGTAGCCTAGCATAATTCTATGCAATCTCGAATGCAATTATCTACTGTGAAATTTATAGTTTACAAAAGGTGACACAAGACTGCGATCAAGTATAAGTTCAATGAGAAAGTTCAATACCTAAGCATTTCAAAATGACTATTTTATCTTATGAGGGTTGATACTTTTTCATTGGCGCCACTTAATTCGCCAGTTAAAAAAAAAATGTTATCTACACTTGTCACGTGATTTCAATAAAAAACAATGGTTGGAAAAACAAATCTTGCAAAAAATGAAAATAATTATGAAACGAGCAGCTGTAGAATTTTTTAAAGAAATTATCAATAAAGTTGAATACAGACTACACACAGGTTAATGAAGTAATTAACCTTTACAATTATCGGAAAAAGTAGAGGTTGATAATCACTGTTTAAATTGTCAGTATAACAATTATCGACAATCACAACAATGATGATAATTGGTATAATTTAATAAAAAGGTCAATATGAACCTGCTTTCAAATTAAAAATGAATTCGCAATGCCGTGATTGATGATTATAGCTGAATTTTTCCAGTATAGTTTTTCATCGTTATTTTTCTCTGTGTATATATTATGTCCTAGATTGCACGTGTGAAGTATTGTATAATTGCATCTTTTCTTATATGTAGGTACATTTAACGTCTCGTAGATTCTTAAACCTTTTCTCGAAGTCACGTACGACTCTTTGTAAAACTTCTCGTACCAGAAATCGCTTTTTTGTATTTTAAAAGCTGTTTATGCGAAAGCAGATGTTTTCAACGTAATTTTTACTATTCTAACTAATAAATACACTATGCAAGTTTATAGAAATATTGTTTAAATGTGGTGTGGAATGAGAAAATATTAGCGATCATATTACAATCGATTTTCTGTTTTTGATCGATTTCTAATAAAATTTTGAGGAATATTAAGAGGTTTTACAAGAACTTTAAAGAGATTCCAACGAATTTTAAGCGGCTTCTAACGTTTTCGTGAAATTGCGAGGAACTTTAAGAATTCACGATTTTATGGAATTTCATGAATTTTCTAATGATTTTAAGAGATTTCAAATGTTAACAAATATCAAGATGTTTCTAAAAATTTTTAGTAATTTCCGTGACTTCTAATTTATTAGAGATTCATTATTTTGAAGGTTTTTATGAATTTATAAGGGATTTTAAGAGGTTTCTGGGAATTCTAATGGATTTTGACAATTTTCAAGTGTTTTTTATGAAGCTCTAAAGATTTTTAGGATTTTA
>UCOH01006438.1:0-59924 GCA_900474275.1 Synergus japonicus
GCGCTCGATATTTCATTTAAACCTCGCGCTTGACTTTGTTTAACAATATTTTTCATGATTAGAACGAAAACTACTCATCCTATTAAAAAATGGTTCAAGGGGAACTTGTAGATCTTTTTAAGGCCAATAATTATGTTCGTTATCATTTTCTCTTTATCTCGCGTTATTTGGCTCAAAATTTGAATTTTCGATTTTTTTATGGAAATTCAAAAAGTTATTATGCCTATCCTAGAGGGTATTCAAAAAGAAACATTTTTCATCTTTAGACTTTTTATCATATCGTGCGTTGTTTGACTTCTAATTCAAGTTTTATTTCATTTTTTTGGATTTTCAAAATATTATAAGTCTTTCAATTTTTTTTTTATCCAAAAAAGTCATTCAAAAAAATTGTTCGTCTTTTTGAGTACTACGAACATCCGTCATTAGAATTTTAAAATAAAAAAAAAAAGTGGTTTCAAAAATTTTCATAATGTTCCAGCTTTTTAAATTTTTATCCAAAATGGCTGGTAAACGAACTTGACCTTCATTTTAGGACACTAAAAGAGTATACCATAGGACAATCTAATCCGTCAATTCTTTCGAAAGTTATCGTGCTCACAAACTAAAAATCTACAGACAGACACACAGACACACAGACAGACAGACACATTCGTAAAAACATGTTTTTCGGTTTCAGGGGGTCCCAAAACGTGGACATTTGATGGAAACTGGGGGGCTCAAAATTTACGCAAATCTAATACATTCTCTGATGAGAATGTAAAAATCCATTTTTCCTGCCTTGTGGTTGATGTTTTAGACTAAATTTTTAAATAAAACTTGATTTTTCACATATATTTATACTTATTTGATATCTGATAATAAAAAAATGACAAATTTTACAATGTTTTTAATAAAATAAGGTATTTTTATGCCGAGACAGAAAATTTTTAGAGTTTGTTAATTTCTGCCACAAAACGGTTCATCCTTGAAAATAACTTTCTCCAGCTGCGTAACCACTATGATTTTCGTACATTTGACACCTCAGACAATAGAAAAAAATTAGTTTCGAACCCAAAATCGATCATTGTCATCTCAACATTCGTAATAGCTAAAAGTTACCTTTTATTTGGAATGAGCCATATATATGTATATTACAAAAACTTTTCATAGGAAAACATTAAAAAATAGCGACACTGCAGCAATTCTCCTAAGGCATCTTGAATCTAAGGTGCTCTGCTGTACATAGTATAACTGGTGTCAATTTGAATCTGGAAAAACGAAAAAAAATCCATTGAATCTACATGAAAGCAGCTAGTGAATCACGTAGGGGATTTTAGAAATATTAATTTTTACCTGCTGACCTTCTACGATGATGTTCTTCTCCCGTTCTTTCTTTCGTTGCGATTCTTGTTCAATCCGTGCCTCTTTTGCAGCAGTAATCCTTTCTTAAAAAATAGATGATCTGTCGAGTGTCCGCAGTTTATTCGTGATCTGATTGGTTGAGAGATGGTCACGTGGGATCATCACAAGTGCGTCACGTGAAGTAATGATAAATGCGCGCGAAGCGCGGTGTGATGTTCTAGTCATTCTAAATATTTGATGCGCTGTATATCTGCGTCCATACGAAATTTGTATGGTTCCTTTTTCACGTACGTTTCAACTGTTTTCAGTTCTCGTCAAAAAAGTTCCTGTCCTCCTCCTTATTGTTATTGCATAATATACTATTTCTATCAATCTCAAAATGATAATTTTTTTAAACTCAAATCAATATGTATTTTTAATTTTCAATTTATTTCAGAAGACGAGAATGATGTCTGTAAGAACTATGTTAACCATACTGGTAGTATTGGCACTAATTTGTACTGCTATTGCCTGCGGCGGACATGACTCTCCGTGTACTGGAAGAAACGGTTGTCAAGGGTCTTGTTGTGGAGGAATGCATTGTCAAAAAAATGACCCTTCATGGGCAGAAGGACGTTGCTATTACAATCCTGGCGATGGTCGCTCACCCAATAATTGTTAAATATGAAGCAGTATGATGATTCTTAAAATTATCAGTAGTATCAAGAAGTGGTTGCATACAATCCAGTTTTTCATTGTTTCTCAAAGTATTTTTCCTACACAAAGTAAATTTTTTAAAAATTATACTTCAAAATGACATATTTAAAAACCTGATCTTAATTATAAATGATGTAGCTCTTGAGTGAATTGATTATTTAATTTGTTTAAACTATCTCAATGGTCACATAAAAATTAAAATTTTTAAAAAGTTTTTTTACCACTTTTTAGTGTACAATCTATGCTATTAGTGTACAATAAATGCTTCATAAAATGAATTAAAATATTTTTGAAAAAAAATGTAATTTTGTTTACTTATTCCTCCGTTAATTGATTTCTTACTAAGACGCATCTTGAGACTCGTCACTTTCAGTTAAAAGCCTGAAAATAGAATAGTGAGCTTGTTGATATCTCAAGGATAGTTATGTATGTATAAGAGCACAACGGATCAAGAATGGAGGCCAGATTGCTTTGAAAAACAATTCACAACTTGTTATAAGAAACCGTAAAATAATTGAAATCGTTGTAATTTATAAAATATTTATTCCGGAAGTAATCTATATTTCTAATCGGACAGACCCACAAAAAAAATGTGTAGTACGGTATCTATATGTATTTTAGTGCGATGAACACGAATCTGATATCAGTTGTCTCTCCGCACTAGAGTTTTACCCTAGATGCGGAAAATTTCCAAGTAAATGAGATTTTCATGGTATAATTATTCTTTGTATTAAAATCATCTGGAAAAAGATCAGGCATGATATTTTTATGTATTTTGATGCACAAAATTCGAACTTAAGACTAGTTTCCCTCAAAAACATCGGGATTTTTCCCTAGACGTGGAAAATTCCAGAGAAAATCAACTGTGTCGAGTATAAAATAATATTTGCTATGGAAATCTTCTGGAAACATATCAGAGCATAATATATTTTTATTTCTTGGGGTTTGAATACGAATCTTATATTATTTTTTTCGGTGAACCTCAAAGATGTTCGCTAGCCATGTACGGAAAAAAATAGTTCTGGAGGAATTACCGAACTTGTTACGAAGTGTCAGATATGAGAAAAGGTCGGGAAGAATTACGGATCAACTTTTCTGTAAATACTCTTGAACAAGTTCTAAAAGAATTAAATATAATTCGGGAAGAATTCTTGAAGGGTACAGTAATTTTATTCACGTGGATCTTGAAAATTTATAGAACTTAAGAAAAAACGACTACGCATCGGTTTGTAAATGCTTCCAGATATTTTATCCCAAATTTGACTAAAAATTATTGATATTTGTAGGCACTACGCCCGTTGAACTGAAACAACTTTTTTCAAATACCCTTCGCGATGTCCATGATACGTCGAAAATTAATCACCTGCAATCAATCTACCCAAGAGCTTTTTTTATTTTATATAATTTTACTCTACTTGGACGAAGGATTTGACAATATAAGTGTTTTCGCAAAAATGGTGAAGAATTTTCTAAAAAAATCGATTTTTAGGGATTCAGTTTTTTCAGTCCCAAAAAAAAGTTTTCTTTGAAATGGGAATTCCTTCGTTCAAGTATGAGATAATATTGTTATAAAATAGCCTGAAAAAAATTAGATTGATAGGTGACATGTTTTTTGAGAAATCGTGGACACCGCAACGGCCCTTTTTTAAAAATCACATTCCGAGATAATCGCGTTTAAAGTTTCGAATACTTGGAGGTAGCGCGCTTTTGACAGCTGTAACTTAGGTTCTAGTTCTCAGATCTCTATGAAATTTCGAGAAAATAATCTTAAAAGAATGTACTTTAAGAAAATGCAATTAAAAAAATTTCAATTTTTTCGACCAACAAAAGTGTATATAATCCCTTAAAAGAAGGAAAAACACAGTATAAGACTGGATAATTTACAGTCGATTTCAGGAATTTTCAAGGTCGTCGCTCCATTTCTAGTACGAAAAAAATTTTCCGATTTATAGAGACGATACTATATTTAGCGTAAGGATACCTACGCCAGATAAGGTAGAATCCTAGAATTTGCTTTATGACTTATAAAAATTAAATGTTTATTTTTATTATAATTACACACATTAGAAACTAGACACATGTTATATTCTTAAGGGCGATGGAATCTGAAAGTAAAAACTGTCAACAAACTGTCAAAAACTGTCAAAATCTGTTGAAAGAAATAAAGCTATAATGTGGACTAGAATTTTTCCAGCCAAAGGCAAAAGAGGGGAAATTTGTAGGTTTTAGATAGAAAAAAATAGAGAGAAGAAATGAAGAAGGGGCGCTTGATGATAAGTTTGTCGAATGCTCACTTTTATAGTCCCAAAATAGCGTTTAAGTATTTTCTATCAGAAACGGCGTACATTTTGATTTCCATGGTGGAAGACAATGGAAGAAACGAAATATTCACAGCTGCGACAGTGGCATCCTGCGCGCGCAGCACGTGTTGGCTTCCTGCTAAAGAAATTCTCCCATTGGTGAATTTAATTCGATTTTGAATCGCGCGCCAGATTACAGTCAATTGCAAAATATCTCTAGCAGGAATCAATATTTAGTTTCTTCCATCATGGAAGTCAAAATGTCCGCCGTTTCTGACAGGAAATAATTACACGCTATTTTGGGACTATAAAAGTGAGTATTCGACAAACATATCATCAAGTGGCCCTTCTTCATTTCTGCTCTCTATTTTTTTCTATCTAAAACCTATAAATTTTCCCTCTTTTGCCTTTGGCTGGAAAAATTCTAGTCCATATGAAAAGTTGACAGAATTAGACAAAAAGAAAAAGAACAGATTAAAACCCCTCAAAAAGTGTGTTTATAGTGGAATTGTATTATCCTTCTAATAATTTCGACACCCATGCATATTGCAGGTAGGTATACTGGAATTACTGTCTGGGTGCCTTTACCTTGTTATTGTCGCGCCCCTGGGATCTGAGTTTTTCTACATGAGAAATTTTCAAATTCAATATTCAATATCCACTCTGCTATAGATTAAACTATGAGTTAAAATTTTATCGCCCATATGAACGAAATCGTATAAAAAATTTCTAAAATACGCAAATTCGTAATTTATGTAATTAATAATTATTTTAAACATATAGGTAATTAATATTATTATTTTACGTATTTTTTTAATTCAAAGTATGTGTCGGTGTAATTATAAAAGTTGAAACTAAAAGGAAATTTAATTTCCAAATTAGTGTATGATTCTTTATTTATTAGTATACGATATCTTTATTTTACTTTACAAATATTAAAATTGCAATTTTTTTCCTTTTGCAGAAAATAACGTTTAACTGTTAGTAACCTTTATTTTACTATAAAATTAAAAAATGCTCTTTACCCATGCAATATAATATTGATTATTAATATAAAAATGCTTACCACAAATAATTCTTATAAATACGGTATTACTAGGGATGAGAACTTTTTGCATTCGAGAATGCCGAATTATGCGCAAAAATTCGAGTCTTTTATGCGGTGATTATGCGGTGGAATTTCAAAAGAATTTTAAGACACCTAATGGAATTTCAGGAATTTCAACAGATTTTATAAAATATTCAGGAGGTTTAACAAATTTGAAAGAGTTTAAAAAATCCCATGTAGAAAAACCTCATTTGACCCTATTATCAGGCGGATTCTGGTCGGGGGCTAGTTGGGTTATTAATTTTGACTAAGTAACTAATCGGGGACTGGTACTTTTTCTTAAGACAGGATTCTACTTTGAAATTTTCAAAAAATAAAATTTTTTTCACATTTTTCGAAAGTATAAATATTGAAAAATGATTTGTTAAAATTCAAAAGAGATCCAAGCATTCTAACTGCACTTTTCACCCCTCAAAAGTAACTAACATCTAAGCGTGGTTTATTCTTACACTTATTCCTTGCTTATTCTCTATTTGCAATGTATACGAAGAAATTAATAAATAAGTTGAGGAATTTGAAATTACTAAAAGAAGTGAATTACTAAAATTATTACAAATTAAAATTACTGAAACGTGAGCATAAGATGTTTTATATGGTGCAGGCATCGCTGATTAAGAGTAAGTCAATTTTTTAAATAATTTGATATACATCCTTCAGATGTAAACCCAGGGAGACTTGGTAATCTTCTAATCCTGCAAAATTGTTTTACAGACCTCGTAATTTTAATATTCCTACCTTTTGCGAGGACTTCGGGAAGTTCCCAAGAAAATTGGGCCGACCTAATTCTAATTTTCAAGTTATGGATCTCGTAATATTATATTCACACCTTTTTCAGGATTACCAGATTCTAAGTCTCACCTCGACGAACCTTGCAAACGCCATCTCTTTGTCTGAGGATTAGACGACCTCCATTACCAGGATTTTCGCTCGGCCATTACCTTGGGTCCCGGAGACGTTCGGCCGGGGAATCCCCGGGTCCCAGGGCGGAGAAGCTGATTCCCCCTTCCCCCCCTGACGGCCTTCAGAATACCTTGTCCCTCAGAGATTAGCATCATTTTAGGATCTGGGCATATTTAGAGAATTTTAAAATTCATTATTATTTATTCGTAATTTGTTGTTCCTCCTTATTATTATTATTTTTCCTTGTTTTGTTTTACACATCCAACAGGATTTTTATACAGGATTTTAATAATATGATAACTCAACAAATGGATTGTTTGAAATAAGGATAATCTGATCAATTATCTGCATTTCTATAAATAAATCAATTTGTTGATCAAAAAGCTTAACTATTTTTAATTCAGCATTCAGCCAGGGGGGAAAGAAAACACTGGTGATTCAGGAAAAGTTAGTGTAGAGATATCCTCACGTAAATTATGTTTTAGAGTTAAATGTCTAGTTAAATAATTTTTTTTTTAAGTTGGTTTTTAATTTCTTTTGTTTATATTTAATTAAGAAGCTAACTTTAAAGTATTACTGAAAGGCGAAATGTGAGCCTCATAGATTAAAAATAGAGTAAATAATTAAAACATAGATTTTTTTTTTATATAAAACTTACATATAAATTGTCAATTAAACATTAGCTTAAGTTAAATTAACATATTAGATTTATTTAATAATGTAATACTGAAAATAAGAGGAGCAAGGAAAAAGAGCATCCGACCGGCTCGAACGGCAGAGGCCGGCTAACGCTGATTGGCCCGTGGCGCTTTCCGGGGGAAGCATTTTCATCGAGTGCTCAACGCCTATAAAGGTGGGCACTTCTCCTCGGAGGATAGAATCCATCTCAGGCCTTGAGACTGAAAAGACCATCTCCTGCTTTTCCGAAAGACAGGAGAATCCAGCACTACAAACTCGAGACGTGTCCAGCTGAGTTCCAAGAGTAACATACACTCGAGACCAAACACATACGAGTTCAGAAATTCTCAACATCCAGCCTACGGCATTGAAACTTGAGGGTTTCCTTCCATCAACCACGGGAATCAGGAGATTCCATCAGACCGGATTACGCCTTGTTCCTCTTTAATCAGTTAGGAGTTCTGATTAAATAAAGGAGTTATCAAGAAATACTGTGTTCTTTAAAACTAAATAACTGTATCTGAGGCTGACAGCTAAACCACAAGGTCCCTCGGGCTTCCTTGCGGAGACGCTAGTAGTCACCCCTCCCCCCAGTTCCTAGGGAAGTTTAAATCAAAAGGACCTTCGAGCTTCCTTTTGGAAAAACTCACTATCTTCGAACCAACCTTGGATGGGTTGGAACTCGAAGCAACGGACCACCCGCCGAAGAGCACGAGAAGCCGGACTACCCTTCAGTCAACGAGGACCCAAAAAGGACGTCAAGACCTCCGCTATTCCTCAAAGGAACGTCACTGCCTACGCAAAACCTTGCGGCGGCCCCCAGGGAACTCTCAAGGACGTCGTAAGATCTGCATCAGAGAAGGAGCATCCGGATAACCCCAACAAGAAGAGGGACCTCGATACCCACACCTTCTCACCTCGGGCCTCGCTCTTTCCGGAAGTACCCGACACACCTACCACCATCCGGCCTCTTCCGCCGCCGTCAACCGAGCATCCTCGGTACCTTCTGCGTCTTCGGAGGTACGTTCTGCCTACGCGAGGTACTCGAAGACCCGACGCATTCTGTTCCCGAGCGAGAAGAAGGCAGAACGCTTGGCCTATCCCCGGAGCTACTTCAAGCTGGGCCCCGTCCAGAAATCAAAGAAGGAACTCAAGTGGATTGTCCAGAAATTCCTAAACGGACTGAAAACTCCCCTTCCGGATTCCCCACTCTGTCCCAACCTGGCATTTTACCTCCAGGACTAACCTTCCAGCCTTCCTCCCCCCTCCACCCTCTCACTCCTTTCCCACTTTTTCCCAATCGACTCCTAACCTTACCGAGAACTTTTCCGGAAATATTTCCGAGAGTTTTCTCAAATACAAGCATCCCCTCCGCTCTCCCTCTGCACTACTTCCCGCTACCTCTTCCTCATCTCATAGGAGCGTGGAACGTAACAAATTTTTCAGTTAAAAAAACTACAAGCAAGTTTTTCTCGATGCCACGTTTTTACATCCTGTGGAAGAAAAATCTCAAAAAGTACAAAACAACGATTATTTTTTTTTGGTTTTTCAACCTTCATTTTTTCATTTTTGCATGCTAATCAAAAATTCTGCTATCAGATGTTCTTATGTGTTTACAAAATATGTGGCTTAAATTTTATAAGAATTGGTCCAGTTCTTTTTGAGATATTTCTCCCACCGTTTGCCACCCGCTGATTGAGGTATTGTGTTATGTTCAACTGACATTTTGTCCATAAAAAGTACTTAAAACGAAAAAAAAAATTGTTTTTATGTATTTCAAGAGTGTATTTAATAAGCCTTACAAAGCCTACATCAATATATTCAATAATTCCTTTGCAAAAATTTTGCTGTGGCCCAAAAAGGGCCCAGAGCAGGCCAAATCTAGCTCGGATCTGGAAAATGGACCTAGGCCAGATCGCTGATGGAACACTTAACCAGATCGGAGCCAGATCTGGCGCCCAATCGATTTTAAATTTATAATATTATTATTGATAATAATTAAATAACAAAGTAAATGAAAGTAGTAAAATATATTTTTTTATTTAAATGATAAAAGTAATTTGATACATATTTAATTCTTCTTTAAATTAAAGAATGATAATTTTTTATTTGACCTTTATAAAAAATAAAAATAAATCTTATAAAAACAGATTATTATTTAGGAACATGGATTATTCGTTCATATTTTATGGATATACTTATAAAGTAATCAATATTTGTAAATTTTAACGCATATATAACAAATAAAATTTCGCACGGAACGCGGGGGGAATCAAACGCATGACCTATGGTATGCAAGTCAGCTACCTAACCATTAACCTAACTCTCGAGATGATGATAACGTACAAAGTGAGCCGACTTAAGGTGTTCAACAGAGACTTGGTGAGGCGTGCCGTTGACATCAATTTCAAAAATTCGATCATTTAATCGATTTAAAATTTTATGCGGACCTGTGTACGACCTTTCAAGAAACTTCCTAACGTGATTACGCATGAATACGTGTGTACAAATTTGAAGATCTTGAAAGAAAAAAGGTGTTAATTTATACTTTTGAGCAATAAGCACAGGTTTTAACTTTCGTATGTGTTCGCGAAACTCCTCTAAGAAAAAGTGAAGATTAGCTGTTAATTCCTCATGGAGTACGAATTCTCCAGGAATTCTTAAGGTTGTACCAAACACGAACTCAGCAGATGAAGCGCCGATGTCGGTGACGTTGCAACGAAGTCCAAGTAAGAGAGTGGACAAGGACAATGTCCAATCGCGGTTAGCGTTACACATGATCGCTGCTTTTAATGAGCGATGCCATCGTTCTACCATACCGTTTGAAGCGGAATGGTAGGCGGTGGTTCTGATGCAATTGCAGCCGATAAGTTGCAATAAAGCAGTAAAAAGCTGAGATTCAAATTGGGAACCTTGGTCGGAAGTCAATGTTTCCGGAGTTCCATATCTGGAAATCCATTGATCGACGAAAGCTCTACAAACCGTAAGTGCTTCAATGTTATGTATGTAAAAGCGGTCGATTATTTTTAAGCAGTACCTAAAACCGTTGCTCTCAGGTAGAGGTCCAATAATGTCGATGTGGACATGACTAAAGCGTGAATCTGGAGCAACTATTTCTGCCGGTAATGAGCGATTGTGGCGTGAAATTTTTGACTGCTGACATAACGCTGTCGAATGAGCTTGTCTGTTGCTTTAGCACCTGGATGTGCGAGATTGTGAAATGCGTCAAAAATTCGTCTGCCCAAAGTTAAAGGTACGTAAGGACGCAAATTCGAGCCTGTGAGATCGCATAAGATTAAAGTACGATCCGTCCCCCATTGTAACCGTTTAAGGTTTAAAGAAGTATTCGGATTAGCAAGTAACTTCTTTAAGTCGTTATCGTTAACTTGTTCTTGAGCAAGTTCAGCAAGACTGAAGTCTGTTGGAAGAGTATGCCTTCGACTCTTGATAGAGAGTCGGCGACAACATTATTGGTGCCAGGAAGATGTTCGATGTTAGTAGTGAATTGTGATATGAAGGCTGTGCCGAAGAAAATTTCTTGGAGAAGAAAGCCAAAGGTTTCCAAGTGTTGTCAATGAATTGCTCAAGAGAAGCTCCAATGCCGATATTAGTTGCATCAATGACGATGCGAGTATCGGCGTCATGAGATGGATGAACCAAAAGAGTAGCATTAGCCAAATTGTTTTTAATTTTGAGAAGAGCAGCGACGATAAAAGTTGATCATGCCGAGAAAGCGGCGAAGGTCACAAATAGTTTTTGGTTTTGGATAATCCAAAATGGCCTTGACTTTATCATTAGTTGGAGTGCAACCTCGAGAAATGATCTTGTATCCCAAGAACTCAAGCTCAAAGGTGCCAAATTCGCATTTATGAGCGTTAATACGAAGTGCAGAATCCCTGAGTCGAGCGAATACCGTTGTAAGATGACTCTCATGTTCCTCTACAGAAGAGGAGGCGATGAGAATGTCATTGATGTAAGTGAACACGAAATCAAGATCTCCTAAAGCGCGGTTGATGTATCGCTGGAATGTTTGGTCAGCATTACGTAGACTGAATGTCATGTTGGAATATTTAAATAGGCCGAAAGGTGTAATGACGGCCGTTTTTAGAACGTCAGCGGGCGCAATTGGTATTTAATTATAGGCCATTTGGAGATCGATTATAGAGAATATGTTTTTCCCTTTAAGATTGGAAGTCAAATCGTCATTATGGAGCATTATTCCTCAAGTGTACCACCCTCAGAATTTGACTTTGTCTGATTGAACTCACATTGGGTAAAATATAGTCCTACTAGGTAGAACTTTAGAGAAAAAAGATTTTTTCGGTTGGATAAAAATTTACCGAGATAAGGGAGGGGAAATTTTTTCGATTTTGTGAGGTTTCGTGCTATTTTGAAGATATCAAGCTCTTTTCCTATGGAATATACAAAATTTTGTCCCAGATGTTTTTAATAGCTTTTTTCCTGGTCTATCGAATGTTTATAACCATTTTTGAAAAAATTGAAAATTTGACAGATTTTTTGAAAATCAAAATATTCTTGACTATTCTAGAAAAAGTCGTTTTTTTTGGTCTCAAAATAAAGCTTAAGTCTTTATCTTTCGATGCTGTAAATTTTATCTTGCCGTTTTTTGTTATTTTCGAGAAATTAAATAAAGAGTAAAGCGCCGTGCCGATGGCGCTCGAGACTACTGAGTTTCTCGCTAGGCGGAATTTCTTCGGACTCATTTATTGTATCAATTATGAATATTTTTTTTTTATTAAACTGCTCTCTGCATTGTACAGGGTTGAGACTGTCATTAAAGTTTTCTAATGCCTGCATTATAGTTGATGGACCATTAGTGATGATGTGGTGTTGAACATCAGATACTGGTATTTTTAGTTGCGAAGAAACAGAAGTAATTTCTGGAAAGAGTTCTAAAATTTTAGAAAATTGATTGTTGCTTTGTAAAATGCTAACACTGTGGATGACTTCTATTTTAAGAATGCCAGGCGTATTAAGGTCGGTTACTGAGTCAGTAAGAGAACTGAAACGTTGGCGATTTAGAATTATTATTTCCATTGCGGCTATTCGAACCATATCGAGAATTATATTGACGTTGAGGAGCGCGAGAGCGACGGAAAGATTGCTGTTGTTTGAGAGTTTTACTGATAAGTTGCATGGTGTGAGCAACATTCTCTAAGGTGGAAGTGATCGTGTCACAATTAGAATGTTGAAAATCGGTAGGCTGACTTGATTTCAAGTGAGCTACAGCTGAAGTAGGTTAAAAATCGCTACCAGAGACGTCTATAATTTTGTGCGCCATTTCCGCGAGTTCTTGAAGTGTTACGTTTTTTGCAGCAACAAGAACCGATCGCACGTGTGATGGCATTTTTTCCATGAAAATACTCTTAATAACCGCTTCGTTGCAATTATTATCATTTAAACTTTTTAAGCGCGAAAGGAAAAGGGTTGGTTTTACTTCATAGATAAACTGACCGTGGAGTAACTGACGCAAACGAACTTCGGGTGAGATGGAGAAACTCGAAATGATGCGCTCTTTAATGTTTGAATATAAAGTTATAGATGCAGGTTCCTGATGCATAAGATCGCGAATAACTGGAATAACATCGGGCTTTAGCAAATTGGGCATCGATAATTGCGAACCAAATAGTTGGGTCGGAACGGTAAAATGATGGAGTTTTCGGACTGGTATATGCGTCTGTACGTAATGTACCCAACTGAGTTGTCAACTGCGCGAGTTCCTGTTTGAGGAACTTATTTTCGTCTTCCATGCTAGTGATATGAGTGCTCAAAAATGAAAAGTCGGTATTCCTTTACACTCAATATTCAAACAAGGCGTCCCTTTGAGAATAATTTTGAATTCTGGAGATACTTTGTCTTCCTTCTTAGCAAAAAAAAAAAGATTTCTTCCCTCATAGATATTAAAAAGTGAAATTGTGTGCTGTGGAGAGTCTTTCTTTAAAATTGGTTGCGAAATTGGTCGAGATTTAAATTTGTAGCGGGAAGACGTTGCATGTGGCGAACGGAACAATAGATTCGTCCGCTGTAAAATCGAACATTGGTGTTCGAAATTCAATTTAAGTTTCAGAAGATTGCGTTAAAGGTTCAAATTCGGGGTCACTATTATAGGAGCTGTGCACTGTGGTAGATTTATGCACTTCGTATAAATAATTAAGTTCTTGAGTAGGATCGAAATAAGCACAAATCACTTCGTTTAACAATTGTCTTTATTTGAAATAGTACATTGCACGCACCATGAGTACCGCACGTCTAACTCCCACTACATCTCAGACCTAAGTGTTGACGACAATATGGCGTCGCTACGCAGAGCGAGGAGAGGGAATGACTTACAGATTGTCATTCTTGACCTAGGATTATATATTTGATATAGAGAGGAAACTCGATATTTGATCTCAATATATGATCCCTACAATAATTTTACGGTGGCGCCTCGAGTGTTGGAATAAGTAATCCGAGCCTGGTCTAGCACGGCTCTGGGCCACGCATCGGTAATCTGTCACTAATAAGGCGATTTCTGCACGGGTTATCTCAATAAAATATCACAAAAATAGCGGTTTTTTCGAGCGTTTAAAGTAGAATACTGCTTTAATTTCCAAACTAATTAATAAGGAATCAAAGCAACGCACGAGCATTCCCGAAAAAGCAAAATAATAATGAATATCGAACAAAACAGAGGTCATTAAAGGAAGAACAAAATAGCGAAGATCGGCAAAATAATTCAATTACTAATTTACGCATTTTTTTTTGTCTTACTTGACAGAAAAAGAACGATAAAAGTGCAGTCCCATGTCGGCAGAAAACGTCGGCGTAAAGTAGAATCTCATGAAAGTGAAAGAGATAAACAGATCTGCCTATCTCTGTCACTCTCATGAGTTTCTGCTTTACGCCGATGTTTTCTGCCGACATGAGACTGCACACAACATAGGTGCACAAAAAAAAGTGGTCTGAACTTTACATCTGACAAGCCTACCCTTATAGATGTTGAGCTGCTAAATCCGAATCTGGCCTTAGAATTTTCCCCATACCCTACAATTTCCCCCTAGCCTAGGGTAAATGTGTGAATTTTAGAATAATGGAACAACGTCGTTGCTGCATATTTCGGGTCGCTTTTAATTCAAATTTAAATTTAGATTTTTTGTGAATTACCTGAGAATTTCCCTAGCCTGGGGGAAAAAGTGCATAAATGTGCAAAACTTGAGGCTTAACGGAGCTTTTGTTTATGCACGGAAAAGCTTATGCCTAGAGAATTTTTTATATTAGATTTTACAGGCCCCAAAAGAAAGTGGTCTGAACTTTGCTTGTGACGAAGCTACCCTTATAGATTTTGAGCTGCTGAATCCGAACCCGGCCTTAGAATTTTCCCTAGACTAGGGTAAGTGTATGAAATTTTGGAAGTTTCAGGCTCCGTTGCAGTTATATTTATCCTCAAAAAAGTTAATGTTACATCGTCGTTCTCACATATTTCGGGTAGCTTTTAGTTCAAATTTGAATTTAGAATTTTTGTGAGACAATGCAGAAAATTTTGTGGCCGCATTTGATATCTTAGCTACTGAAAATACGCAAATATCTCTCTTTACCTCGCGAAAATGGAACCTCTGTGGAAACTCTAGTTTTTCCCAGTTTTTCCCTTTCTTTCCTAGGCTAGGGAAAATCCGAGGTATTGCAGAAAACTACTTGTCAGATATAAAATCGGCAATTAAAAAGTACGGAAAGAAATCAGCTTTTCCGTGCACAAAGAAAAGCTCCGTTAAGCCTCAAGTTCTGCACATTTATGCACTTTTTCCCCTAGGCTAGGGAAATTCTCAGATAATTCACAAAAATTCTAAATTAAAATTTGAACTAAAAGCTATCCGAAATATGTAAGAACGTCATTCCATCAACTTTTTCAAGTTAAATATAACTTCAACGGAGCCTGAAAGTGCAGTCCCATGTTGGGAGAAAACGTTGGCGTAAAGCAGAATCTCATAAGAGTGAAAGAGATAAACAGATCTGCCTATTTCTGGCACTCTCATGAGCTTCTGCTTTACGCTGACGTTTTCTGCCGACAGGGGACGGCACCTTTAAACTTCCAAAATTTGACTCATTTACCCTAGGCTAGGGGGAAATTGTAGGGTATGGGGAAAATTCTAAGGCCGGATTCGGATTCAGCAGCTCAAAATCTATAAGGATAGCCTTGTCAGATGTAAAACTCAGACCACTTTTTTTTGTGGGCCCGTGTACCTCTACCATTTGGAATCGGAAAATTGGAATTAAAATATAACAATATTCGTCGACTCTCACTAGTAAATTGATTACAATTAGGCAGACAATAACTGAGGGTTCCATCCTATGGTAGCAGAAAACGCAAAGCAGAAAACAGAAAATCATAGGAGTGAAAGCGACAGACAGATTTTCTCTCTCTTTCACTCTAATGATTTTCTGTTTTCTGCTTTGCGTTTTCTGCCGACAATGGATTACGCCCTGAAGGCTTATTGCCACGATATTTTACACTTATTATATTTAGACATATCTACTTATCTACTTTGAGAAAACGCACCTGAATTTATAGCTGAAAATATTAAAAATTAAAAATGTTATGATTTTTTTCAAAAGTTTTTTTTTTATAATTATTATAAATTACTTCTACATATGTGAAAGTATACCTATACATTTTTCTAAGTAAAAAAGTCCAGTTGTTATATTATTAGTCCAGGCAACTGGTACTTTTTTTCCGTAATAATTCCCAGACGCAATTTTTTTTTTGGGAAATAGCTTCTGGATGAGATCCTGAATGACCCATAAAAATGTGTGCCGTGGATCGATTGCCAAATGGTGTTTTTTTAAAAAAAGAATTATTAAAAATCAAGTTTGCGTGGACGGACAATTTCCATTGCGTTGTATAAAAAAAAAGTTCAAATTAAAAAAGATAATGTGCACAATTCTAAGAAAAACAAAAAAAAGTGAACCTTCTATCTCTAATAGGTTTCGAGTTACAGTCATTTCAAAAAAAATTTATTCTGAAAAATTAATTATATTAGCATGCATGCTAATAAAATTAATTTTTTGAGTTTCAAAACTCTAATAACTAAATTGTCTTTGAATTTAATGATCTCATGTGTCATGACCATTGTCGTAATAATTGAGATGGGTGTAACCCCATATTTAATTATATTTAGATAATAAATTAAGTATTATTTTTGTGGTTTCTAAGATAACTCATTCTCATTGATGTTTCATGATCCCTTTACCTCGACCCCTCTACTTGTTGAGTATGGCTGGATATCTATTATTCCTAAATTTATTTTAAGATCATATTAAATCTCTTTTGGTTATTTTGGAGAATTATAAAAATAACCTGGCGTTCATAAAATTAAAAATAATTAAAAATAAGCGCCTAATAAAATTAATTTTTCAGAATAAAATTTTTTTTTTGTTAACAATGAAAATTTTATTATTAACAAAATATACTATAATAACATTCTAACCGTAAAATTACTGAAAAATTTTAAACAAATTATTAAACAAAGATGTTTATATATATATTTTTTTTTTTTTGTTAAATCATTGTTTATTAATAAAAAATTATGTATATTTTACTTACATTTATAGCTAGATACTTCATTTGCATTAAAACATTCAAATATGGCTGTACTTGCCCTACATGGTGCACTCAGATAATTATATGTAAAAAAGGTTCACTTTCCAAGATCATAGCTCGTGACCTATTAGAGCTAAGATATCCTCTTTTTTTCATTTTACGCAGAATTGAGTCTATTTTAATTTCATTCCTCTGCGTTTCAACCGCAGATCAAAAAGAAACGAGGTATATTTGAAAGTCCCAATTTTTCGAATTTTAGTGAAAAAATGCAAAAAAAAAGGGAGTTTTTGAGAGATCATAAATCACGTACTACTGGTACCAGAAGATCCTCTTTTTTAATAGACGCATAATTTTGTTTACTTTATTTCATTCTCTGGCATCACTATCATAATTTTCCCATAGAGCACCTTGTTACAAGAAAACTCGGCAGAGGGAAATTGCCCGGAAAAATGGGTCAAAAGTAGCCCACTTTGAGAGGTCATAACTTTTGACCTATTAAGGTTAGGACTTTGCCCTTTGCGACAAATTAAAGATAAATACATGAAATTTCACTCATCTGTAGACAATTTTTTAATGAAATCATTAGGTTCGTTGATACAGACAATGTTGCAAAAAATAGTGATTTTTCGACGAAATTCAGAAAAAAAGTGTTTTTTTGAAATGACTGTAACTCGCAACCTATAAGAGATAGGAGGTTCGCTTTTTTTTGTTTTTCTTAGAATTGTGCACATTATCTTTTTTAATTTGAACCTATTTCCAAAAAAAAAATTGCGTCTGGGAATTATTGCGGAAAATAATGCTTTTTTATGACGTGCTGCCTGAACTATATAGGTGATGTAAAAGTAAACAGGGTTAAATTGATCCAACGTGACATCGATGTTCGAAAAATAGGTGCGAAAGCGAAGGATTAGGTAATCCTTGCAGATTGAGAGGCTCGTACAAATAGTGAAGAATTTTTTAATATATTATCATCAAATAGTTCAAAAATATGGAAGTTTTCAAGAATTAAGGAGTGCCTTTTGTTAACTTTTTTAGTTATAATATAAATGAATCAAAAATTGTGAACGGGAACGTTTTAATCAACGATTAAAAATTCTAAAAATCTACAAAAATTTGTCTTGGTTTTGGCTTCTTTTCGTGTGTTTGTGGTGTATGTATAGGGCCATGCGGTTTTCAAGGGAATGTGTAATCCCAAATTTAAAAATATTTTATTATTACCACAATGAGTCATTGAGTGTAACGCTGTAGCAGGCATGTAATAACTATAGTATATTGTATTTTCCATTGTGTACAGCAGGGATAAGGAAAAGCAGAAGAAAATATGAGGAAAAATCAGAAATTGATTCCTGTGGATAATTGCTTTTTGATTCCTATCTTTAGAAATTTAATGTCGTTTGTGTTAAGAATAATGATGCGACTTTGTATAAAAACGAAGGATCTGCACCACACATTCAGAAGGTCGGCATCCTTGGTCAGGATATCTACTTGCATCAAACATTAAAAGACACTTCGAAGTTGAATTTGCCGTCTGTAGGAACACGTTCAATGTAAGTCATATTTTCATCGTTTACTGTTGTAAATATTTAAATTTGTAAACTCTATTTAAATTGTTCACTCTTCATACTTTCTGCAATGTGTAATATCACCGATCGGGCTGAAATTTGGGTATGTTATTCTACACATATGTCGCTATCGCATGAACCAAAATAATTGAAATCCGAAAAAAATAAATACAAAATGGCCGACTTGAAAATTTTTCACCTTTTTTTTAACCGAAAATTTAAAGTTTTAAAGTAGCTGTCAATTCGATCTCGAGTGTTTCATTTAACTATATTTATATTTTTTTGTTCTCATTTTTTAGCACTTTCCTTCCTCATAGAGGAAGCATTAACGATTTTCAAAATTAAAAATAATCATAATTTTCTTAAAATTCTATAAAATTCATTAATCATGCACGTCAATCGATTCGTTTCGACGCAAGGAATCTTTCTTTCCCTTACATAAGCATTGAATTTTCATTCTTTGAGAAGTTATAGTCGAAAAATCAATTTTACAAATATTCAAAATCTACATAAAAATTTTAAAATTCAATATTTTGAAAAATACTTCGTCACGTTTTGAGATATTGGTGGTGCACCATACCCTACAAATTTCATTAATTTATCTACAACTGTCTTTAAGTTAATAGGGCGACAAAAAATGGAGACACATACACACACACATCCGGGCAATTGATTAGAATGTTGTATTAGACATTTATCACGTGAGGAATGTTGAATTAAATGATTTTAAGAATATTAGAAAATGTATCGAAAACAAAGCTTCCTCTATGAGGAAGCAAAAAAAGGTAAACAATTAGCTTCAGTGTTTACCTATAAATGCCTGAAACTTAACTTCAATATTGTTAAACTTGCATTTACAGGTTTCAGGAATAATAATTTCATAATTTTTTGTGCTATTTGGTTACTAAAAATAGCACGATCGTATACACAGGTCTGGAAAGAGGCGCATGAATATCACCCATATTTCATTTGACATAATAACCATTCGACCGAAATTCATTTTACCAAATCAAAATTTGCTCTAATATTTATACACCCGATTTATTATCGAATCTAATCTCCGTTTATCCGAATTAAAATTCTCTCTAATTCCTATCAATACAATTTTTCATTTATTCTAATTATCAACTCAGCTAATATCAATTTTTTCTAATTTCTGTTTGCCCGCAATAGTATTTAACATGCTTTCTATTTGAACGACATTCCATTGTTCCTAAAGTCTATTTTTCCGAAACATTGTTTGACCGAATTTACAAATTCTCGAAATAAAATTTTCTCTAATTTCTATTCGGCCAAATATTCATTTTACCTCATTTTCTTTTATCTAAATTCCCATTTCATCAAATTTATTATTTTCCGAATAATCGTCTAACAAAAATTTTCCTTTTCCGAATTAAAACCTGCTCTAATTTTCAGGAAACAAAATTATCGTTGAGTGTAATTTTCATTTTCCAAAATTAAAATTTGCCCTCATTTCTACGTTCCCTAACTATTGTTCAACCTAATTAACGTTTTCCCGAATTTTCATCTAACTAAAATTTAAACTGTCCGAATTAGTATTTAACATAATTTCCGCTTATTCTAATTTACATTTGGCCTAACCTCTGTTTAACCGAATAATCATACAACCTAATTTACGTTTGCACGAATTGACATTTGGTATAACTTCTCTTCGACCGAATTGTCATTTTACTTAAATTTCAGTTACCAGAATTATCGAAAGCAAGAATTTCCGTGTAACAGAATTATCATTTGTTCTAACTTTACTACTTGTCAGCTTTCAACCTGAGTTTCCGATCTATGCATAATTATCTCAAAGTTGGCCTCTAGAGCGTGCAGTGTGTGTTTGAGAAATTCTGACATTGGCTGTAATGTGGCGCGCGATTCAAAATTGAAAAATGAAAAGCGAAAACACGTCGCGAAAGAAGCAATTATATCGATTCCTGTGATAGCGTAAGGCATCACTCGCCTTCGGCTTGTAACGTCAACCTCACAATTCGTCCAATAATTCTGCGGTCCCAAATTCAAAAGTCGTATTTGCATTTCGGATAAGTCACTTGTCACTTTTGAGATACTTCAGAAAAAATTTATAAAAGCCTTTCTGGCTGTTTATATTTACGAAAAAATATTTTGCAATACCATGTCTATAATAAAGGTACAGAAATATAAACAGCAAGGAAGGCTTTTTTTATAACTTTCTTGTGAAGTTTCTCAAAGTGACAAGTGACTCAACCAAAATGTAGTTGCGACTTTTGAATTTGGAATGGCAGAATTGCCTCCTTTCGCGACTTGTAAAGTAAATAGCTATTAAAGGGATAGTATGGTTACTGACAATCTTTTAAAAGCTGTTTTTGGAATTTTTTTATAAGAAGATAAAATGCAATAATTTAAAATTTATGTTATGTTATTATTCACATCTGAATCAAACCAGGTCAACTGTACCCAACATTTTCTATGAAAACCATATTTCCATATTCTTTTTTTTTTTTTGGTTTTTTTTACATAAACATTTAGACACTATTTTCTTGTAAAAAACATAATTCACTGAGCTAAAATTTTATGCACATGCAGAATGAACCTTTAGCTTTGAGTTCCTGAAGGAAAAAAATTGTATTTAATCTTAGGAGTGTGGAAAACGAATTTTTTTCCTCACGCTGTACATCGGCAGGCGAGCTCGGCGCTGGAGCCGGACCCGGCGCTTGGATCGGGATTCAGTGTGATGTGTTTATTTCGAAGTCAGGAAAATGAAAAACTGTCATAATTTATAAAAATGTAATTATTATATTGTAAAGTAATATAAAATGTCATAAAGTATCCCTACTTTTTCTTTCTAACAATGATTTGATCGAAATATCGTCGATCTTTAGTAAAGAATTTACACTGAAAAAAATACAGTACAAAAATAAATTCCACTTTGTGAATCTTTTAAATCATGAAAAAGATTTTGGTTTAAAGCAGAGTGTAATTTTTTCGTGACTTCGCATGAAAAAGGGGCGTGTGATGGGATTAGGGGTGCTGTCAAAAGAAATGCTTATAAAGCTAGTTTCCAACTCGTTGATGGGAACTTCTTAAATTCTATTATCAGTTTTTTCAACTGGGCTAAAGTGTTCTTCAAAAACATTGATTTTGAATTTTGTTCGCATGCTGAACACAATATTCACGAATAAAAATTGGAAACTCGCTTTAGCCAAGCAATTACAATCATAAATACCAGTCAATATCACCACTTTACGACAAAGAATAAAACAACAATTCAGTGTACATTTTTTTCTAAAGATCCAAGATATTTCGCTCAAATCATTGTTAGAAAGAAAAAGTAAGGATACTTTATAACATTTTATATTACTTTGCAATATAATAATTACATTTTTATCAAATTATAACAGTTTTTCATCTTCCTAATTTCAAAACAAACACATCACACTGAATCCTGATCGAATTGCCGCGTCCGGCTTCAGCGCCGAGCTCGCCTGCGGATGTACGGCGTGAGGAAAAAAATTAGTTTTCCAAACTCCTAAGATCAAATACAATTTTTTTCCTTCAGGAATTCAAAGTTGAAGGTTCATTCTACATCTGTATAAAATTTTTCTCAGTGGCGTATCGAGAACGCATAAAAATTGGCAATTATCTATAAAATTGTTGTTAAAAATGCCTTTTTTAAACAAATATCGCTTATCTGTCTAGTTCATATGAAAGGGTGGATATTTATCTATAATCTATAAAAATTTCAATCGATTATGATTAACAGAATTTGAATTATGATTTTTGCAAGAAAATAGTGTCTAAATGTTTATGTAAAAAAAAACAAAATAAAAAGAATATCAAAAAATCCCTCAAATTGATTTTGTGTATGGTCGAATACTTCACGAATATAATTCTAATATATAATTCATTTAATAATTTTCATGATTGGTTCAATAGAATATTTTTAATTACCCAGGATGACCGAAAGAACGTGGTTCTGAGAAAAACGCGATCAAAGTTAAGGGTCCGGATGCAATAAGGGTAAATAAAATTTTCTCATGCGAAAACTGAGTCCCTAAGAAGCTCAGTTCGTCAGTCCTTCAACTGATAGGATAATAGACATTCCAAAATTAATTTTTATAAATTGTCATTAATTTTTTTTATGCTCGGCGTGAATCGGACTTCTGTAGTTTTTTAAAGTCTTTTGAAAAGTTTCAGAACAAAATATTTAATAGTTTAGAAGTAGTTATGTCGTATGTAGTTCATGTCGTGTCAGCCCTGGTGTTTTCGAAATGTGTAAAAAAAATTCTATTTCTTAAAACTTAGTTACCAGACTACCCCCTTAACTACAATTGTCTATATTAGTAAGGAATAAACACATGATAGTGCAAGGTACATGGTATCATTGCTGCGATGCTAAATATTAGATTTAGGATTTCTGAAGTTGCAGCATAAATACTGTACTTAAGGCTGTTGGAGCGACAGAAAAAGTGTTATTTTTTATTTTAGATTTTAAGGCCGCAAAAAATACACGGATTTAAGTACCGTTTGGCAGGGAAGTGTTTCTTGATGTGAAAAATGGGGGTTAGTATCTGTTTTTTGAAAAAAAAATAATTTTAGCCAAATAAATTAGTTTTTTTTCGAAAAACAGATAGGGGAGAGCAGGCCACAGAGGACCGGTGGGGCACAGGGGTTCGCTTCAATAAAATTGTATTTTGTGGTGCGATCTCTTCGTAATGGACGTAATTACATTCTTTAGTGACTATTTCAGTTTATGTCAAGTCGAGACGCATTTTAAATCAACTATTTTGGAAAAAAAATATAAAAAACCAAAATTCAAGGAAAGCTTATAGATACTTTCATACTTCTCATTTGTTTATAAGAGCTTTAATTGTTGAAATGTTTATTAAGTATATGTTAGTGTTCACTCAGCTTACTTTTTGTTGAAGTTTCGTTACCGAAATGTTCAATGTATTAAATGTAGGTTAGCATTGTTTATGTATTGACTGCGGCGGCACAGAGGACTAGGTAATGGCGGGGCACACAGGACCTATGCAAATTGTATAAAAGTTCTTTCATTTCTTTATTTCTTTTTTTAATAATAAAATACGTTTAATAGCAAAAATTCATATTTTATATACGAATTACAAAGGTAGGGAACAGAGGATCGGCAAAGTCCTCTGTGCCCCAGCCCCCGAGGCACAAAGGTCCAACAATTTATCTCTAAATTTGTCATTATATACTTGAATTATGTATATATTTGACAATTGCTATTTTCCATAATTTACGCGAAACGAAATAATAAATAGCTTCTTAAAAACTATTAGGGGAATATTTTAATATAGTTTATGCATGAATAAGAATACATATTCCTCATCATTACTTAAACACGCCATCATTAAAATAAAAACTGCCAGTTCTAAGCCTGGAATGACATAATATTTTCATTTACAGTTTGAAAAGAAATATTAATTGCAATAAAATGTGAAGGGAAAATTTTTGATAAAAATAAAAGTAACAGCAAGAGAGAAATTTAAATTCCTTCGGAAATATTTCCTCTACTCGCACTCATTCTACACTCATCGTACGAACCGTACGGTGGGACGTAGGGACCGCAAGTGGTGGGGGAAAGAAGGAATGAAGGAGAGAGCTCCGCTGGACGGAACTTGGGACGGACTTCGAGTGCACGGAAAAATCTAAAATAAAAAAATTTACATTTTGTCCGTTGCTCCAACAGCCATAATAAAAATGTTCTCATATATAGTAGAATAAGTGGAAAAATACACTTTTTACTACCTTAGCATTTCTTCCCTATTCAAAGACTATAATAACAACCTCTGCCTTGTAAAATGCAGTGTACAATTTTATACATAAAAAAATTCATAATTGGCATACTTAATGAGATCAAAAAAGTGTCGTCAATAGAACATCCGAGTGACTTCGACGCCATCGTATCGGTGGACAGCATTACTCTTTGTTAAATTTCTTGATATGAAAAAAAAGTAATTTTGAGCTTCAGGTCTTCGAAAGATAAAATCTTAACCTGTATTTTTAAAGAAATGGTTATAACCATTCGATAGATCATGAACAAAATCAAAAACATAAAGGATAAAATTAAGCTTATTCGATACAAAAGTATTTTCTTATATTTGAAATAGAGACACAAAATCCAAAAATTTCCCCTTACCTAATTGGGTCAATTATCTCAGCGAAAATATTTTTCATGTAAAGTACTGTCTAGTAATACTACCCTTTACTTATCTTTGAATTCGATCAGAAAAAGTAATTTTTCAGCATGGGAACGCTTCAGAAAAATAGCCTAATTTTCAATTTTAAATTTATTTTAGACAACGAAAATGAAGTTTGCAAGAATTACGTTAACCATACTCCTGGAATTGGCACTAATTTATACTGTTATTGCCTGCGGTGGACATGACTCACCATGTACTGGAGCAAATGGTTGTCAAGGGTCTTGTTGTGGAGGAATGCATTGCCAAAAAAATGACCCTTCATGGGCAGAAGGACGTTGCTACTACAATCCTGGCGACGGTCGTCCACCCAATAACTGTTAAATGAAAGCGAAAAATCCTCCACGTTCCAATGTAAAATCTACTGATGATTTATAATAAACAATGGCGAAATAAAATGTTTATAAATAAAACAGTTGAATGTTCCATAAAATAAATTTCAAAATTGTGAAATTAAACTGTGATCTTTTACTTAATCCAGGGCTAAGATCGTAACCAAAAAGATTGGAAAGCCCTAAGTTGTTGACTAGGAGGAGGGGGGGGGGTGAATTTCATAAACAAAATTTTGTTTTTAAAAAATTGTATTATTTATTTATAATAACTAATTTATTATATAATAGTTATTATTTTATATTTGAAACTTTTCATAATAGCCTCTCTAACCTGTACATAATAAGCGTCGTCGTATCCTACGCACGATTGGCTAAGTATTGATAAGCGCTGTAGTGCTGTTCGGTGCTTGCTGTCTGGTAGAATTTGTCCTATTGTCGATCTGGATGAACTGGCGGATAATTTTTTGGGGCAGTTTCGATAATTGTATCCCATAGTTTCGCAGGTGAAGCATGAACCTCTTTCACGTCATGGTTTCGTACATTCCTTGGAAAAGAGTCCTTCGCCGATACAGTTGAAGCACTTAATCGGATTTCCTAAACTGTTTTGTTGCTCCGGAACTGTCCTTGTAGATCTTTTTCCAGAGATCCTGATGTAACATTTGAAGGTTAGGTTAATTAATCCGTGTTACGGCGGATAATGAAATACACAAGATTTCTCAACTGGTACTTTATTACAATTAAAATGTGCATTGCACGTACAGTCAGAACACGCGTTTTGCCTAACCTACGAACCGTCACCAAATGTCAGTACAGATCTGACATCTTGACTTCCTAAGAGTGGGGATCACAGGTAATCCGTTGAAGAATATAGAGTATAGAAATTATAGAGTGTTAGGCAATATACATTTTAAGACGCGGAGTATACAAAACGTAAGAGAGGAAATTCGATAGTAAAAATTGGACTACGTTGGATCCCTACACTGCTTGATTCGCAGCGCCACCTCTCGGCACTCTCTTATACTGATTTTCGGTTATTAATTTGATGGTTTTTAGCAAATAATTTGTATAATGTATATGCCATGTGTAATGTATTCAATTTTGTCTGTCTCAAGAAGTCTCAGTTTAGTCATCAGTTTTAATTTGTCAAAGAAATACGTGGAGAATTTCTCACCCGACCTTCACACACGATTTTCCTTTTTCTTAATAAGAGAGACATGGCTCTCGTGAGAGGCGAACATGCGAATTAAATTTTCTTTTAATTCATCCCAGGTCTGAGCGATAGTTCCTGCTGTACAGTCGTGCCAATCCTTCGCACGACCTTGCAGTTGTTTCGTAGCTAAGACTTGAATGATGTGTTCAGAGACGCCATAAGCCTCCTTAATTTCATCCACTCTATCTGTTCAGATTTCCGCATCGACGTCCAAATCCCTCCCAAAGACAGGGATCTGGCTGCCATCCTTATAGTTAATTGGTCTCGAATTTGGTCGAGGAGGAGATGCGGGCCTTTGAACAGAATTCGCGGCCTGCAACACCGCCCGTGCCGTAGCCTCAATGAGGAGCTTGATGTGGAAATATTCCATTCAAAATTCGCGTCACCCAGCACACTATCCATATCAATGTTATCCTGGCTGCCGGCATCGGCATTATCCTGATCATGGTCACTCATTTTATTTTCCAGGTCGTTAAAATCAATCTTTTTGCTGTAAAGGCGTTTGTCGTCGCGAACACGAGGCATATTTCCAAATCTGTCCATACACACACCATCCGACGCGAGAGCGCGAATCCCATCACTGAAAAATTGTAGGAAAGGGATCGCGAATAGAGTTCGTAAGAGTCGTAAGTGGTATTTTCACTGAATCTCCACTTTAATTTCATAAAAACGTAAGAACATAATTTAGACGGCGTATCGTCTCATAACATAAAGCGGAAGTCCTCGACTCTTTTACTTCCGGCTTCTCGCCCTCTTTCGTACTGACATGTATATTTTCAAATGTGATACTTAACCTAAAACGCGCGAAATTTCAAATTTTCCTTACAAGAGAAGATGGCTTTTGCGACCGTTCCGATTGTCACCAAAGCGACCTCTAAAAGAGGTAAGACACTCCTAATTGTGCAAAAATATAAATTTCGATTCAATAAAACTGAGTTCTGGTGAAGAGAGATGGAGATGTAGTACTAGCGGAGAAAAATGTAAAGCTCATATTCGAATTTAGGGTAAATCGCGAATTATTAACACGGAGCAAAGCAATTTAATGTATGATGACTACCCTGATGAATTTGATCTAAAATGGTATGCAATTCTTTGTCCGCGAGCATGAAAAGAAAAGAAATTGAAGAACTTTGCGAAAGGCCTTCTAAAGTTGTAAACTCATGTGTAAGAATGGAACATCGGGAAATTCTCGCGTCAAATTAATCGATCAATAAGGTTTGCGCACTACGCATGAAGTTAGTTAAAAGGTAACGCATAATGAGGAACGCATTTTGAAGTTGTCTAAAATGCATGTCTTTTTCAGAAAAGGATTGCTCACGATACACGGATATTTTGACGGTCATTATATTCCTTTATCTTTCTGTCTGTTAAAAGATAAATGACGGAAAACATATGAAAAATGTTTTCCTGTACTTTGCAGACTTTGTGGAGAGAAAGGTTTCACTTTAAATCTAAAAAAAGTGATTGTTGATTTTGAGATCGCAATTCAAACTTGCTCCGAAAAAAATTTGGCTTGATGTACAAGTCATTGGTTCTAGATTTGACCTTTATCAAGCTTGGTACAGGAATATCAAAAATTCGGTCTCGTGAAAGAATATAAAAATATAGATTTAGAAATCGGGACTTGGTAACGCTCCTGTTTCGATATAATTTTTCTCTGATAATCTGATTTTTAATTACATCAGTAACTCATCTCCATTTCCACCAAAAATCTGGGTCGCGGAAACTGCAGTTTCATTCTGATTATAATAATTCATTTTAAAACCCACATCCTCATATTACGTTTGTCAAATCTGTATCTTTTTACTATCAAGTTCTCAAAATCAAGTAAGCATGATGATCGATTACATACAAAAAAAAAGTGTTTATTATTTATTTATTATTTACGTTTATTACACCTTCATAAATCCACAATTAAGATGTTTTATATTTCTTATATCTCTGAAAACATTGGCCCTTTTGAGGGCCACCAAAAATTTCATACGTTTGAATATTTTCTCGTTCAAACAAAACATGGCAGTGAATAAAAAGGATTAAAACAAATTTATAATACTCATGTTTATAATACTCGGGTTTTCACCCATGAATTTTAATCAGGATCCTCTTGAAAATTTATTTTGCCTTGTTAGGCAATATTCCATTGATAGGTCTCCAACGTGTCAACATTTTTCGGGAGTTTTAAAAACAATAGTTATTGCAAATTCAACTTTATCAGGTAGTACAGGAAACTGTGAAAATGATGATTGCTCGGGCTTAGACTCGTTAAAAAAATTTGTAGAATTGGATGTGGCAGAAGATTCTCTATCTCGTGATTCCATTCCATGAGGAAAAAATTTAATGATAGAATGTTCAAGTACAAGATAACGGAGTAGGAAACTTTGCCGACACTATGCTAATTGTAAGAGGTCTAAGATTTCCAGACTGTGATATTTGCAAGTCTTCCCTGTTTTCTTCAGATTTTAATACCCAACCTTCCGTAACTTATGCAAGTGGTAAAGTGAACTGATTTACTAGTAATTTAAATCAATAATTAATATTGTTTCTTGAGGTCAAGGGATACGAATATCAGCTTGAAGACATTTTCATAGGCTCTTTTAACAATAACATCTCGGAAAAATTATTTTTTACGAACTACATAAGACCGAAATATTATTCATTAAAACGTGTATTCCACCTTAAATTTTTAATTAAACGAAATCTAAGAAATCAAAAAATATCCAAAGTACTAAGGTTTGTAAGAATGCAAATGCCAAAGAAATTAGGTAAAGTGCAAGTATTCCTTAAGAGTTCTTTAAGCCATGTAAACAAGCATGAAAGTCAGATGAAGGCTTTTCCTATGAATAAAAATGTTTGCACTTCTCGAAATAAAAATTTTCTTCTTCAAAAGCATATCGAAAATATTGAAAGCGACCTCCAAACATCATATTGTTATATCGGTATGTTACACCGTCGTTTCAAAATGCCTAAATATATGCATTTACACCTACGCAATCATGTCGGCACGGCAGAACGCCAATACGTTTTAATTAAATATCGATCCAAGATTAATGCAGCCAGAATCACGCTAGGCTCGCACAGCAAACAGCTCTCTTATCATCAAAATGATTTTTTTCAAGTTATAAGGCAAACGAGCTTTTCACTCGTCGCTCTACGCCAGACTGCAAGCTGACCAGTATCACTCATCAGCATACCTTCCAAGGGTGACTTCGACTTAGCTAAGTAGTATGACCAGGAAACCTTATACGCTGTTTCAAGCTGGAGTTTCTTTTTCTTTTCTTTTTTGTTAACCTACCCTGGTGAGGAATAGTTTTTTGAACACCAGTGCACACTGTTCTAAGCTGCTGGTGCAGGTCACGATTTCGAATCAACGATTTAATGTGCGTATATACAATTTTATCTGCGATACAGCAGCAAGGGCTTTTTTAAAATGTACACAGGATTTTATTCCTGCGAGAGGGGCAGTACACGACTCGCCAACGGATACCTGAGAATCGGGCGATTCACGAGCAGGAAATTTAAAATTCTGGACTGATTGACACCCTACTTTTCATATGAAAAAATTATGCGTAAAAATAATAATATTAAACATAAAATATTAAAATTTTTTTCATATAGTTATAAATAAAAACTAAGACTCTCAGTGAAAAAACATAGAGCAAATTTTTAGACACGTCATTTTTGAGCTTTTGAAGCCTTAGCTGCCAGTCTTAAGCCTGGAAAAATCCAAATGAAAAAATTATACAGACAATATATATTTTTCCTACATATTTTATATATAAATTTGTTTATTATTATTTAAAATTATATTTAATATTTAATATTTTTATGCATAATTTTGTCATATGGAAAGTAGGGCGTCAATCAGTCCAGAATTTTAAATTGCCTATTTTTAACACCTTGAGAAGTGTGAAAGAAAGATTGTTCTAATTGTAAGTAGTGATATCAGTAATAGTGAGACAGTTGCGGAGGAGTAAAATGCACTGATGGTGGGGGACTCTTTTTTTTCTTTGTTCATGATACAACTGGCTTTCCTTCTCCACAGCCACAGTAATAGTAGGAATGTCTTTTTCACGACCTTTATAATAAGGAATCACTTTACGAGTATTGAATTGCAGTGCTGCAGCCTTAACACGAATATGATATTCATTTCGAAGTGCGTAGTTGATACGTTTTCCATCAATTTTTTCAGCCACAATTGTATTGGCAGATTCTACGACATTAGTGTCAAAATTGAGTAACAAACTTTCAGCGTGAAAGTTAAGATGTGCAATAGCATCCTCTACTTCTTCTAAAAATCTCCAATTTTCCATATTAGGTACCACGTTTTCTTCATTTGGTTTGGGAACTCCGTTGCACAACGGATGTTTTTCTACACATGTCTCGTGATCTCCAAAGACATGTCTAGGTATAGCTTCAATAGCCCTTCCAATCTCTTCACAAAGTGCATCATCTATTGGCCTTTTCTGATCCCAGTAATATTTCAGCAAACTATCTACTTCCGCAATACACTATGGACCACTTGCCGGGAAAGTTTTTCGTATTTGACCGATTTGGCCGCATTTATTTGTTCCGATTTCTTTCACTTTATTTTTGAAAGCTCGTCGCAATTGTTTAGAACATTCAATTTTTTGCACTTCAACACCATTGACGGATTCGAATTCGATGAAGGGTGGACAAGTGTACATTCAATAAGTGTGTCAGCAATGCGCGGGAAAATGTGCAAAGGTAATGAGCATTTTTCTACACACTCCTGACACACTTCCCGAGGGTATCAGAGTGTACACTTGAGCACACTTCATCAAATTCGGATCCGTCACATGCTCTGCATAAGAGTCAACTTCCTGAATTCTTTCCTATACACTGTAATAAGGTAGCCATTCTAGTGGGTAGGAGTAAGGAGGAGACTGTCGAGAG
This sequence comes from Synergus japonicus, assembly GCA_900474275.1. NCBI lineage: Eukaryota > Metazoa > Arthropoda > Insecta > Hymenoptera > Cynipidae > Synergus > Synergus japonicus. Next base: position 30,852 of record UCOH01006438.1, read on the forward strand.
TGAGTCGAAAAGTGTTCGAGTCCGTAAAAACTGACTTCGGCCGTCGGGGATTGAACCGTTGGCCGCCGCGGGCGCAGGTTGGGTCAGAGCCTGCCGGGCCCCAAATAAATAAGAAAAGTTATATAAAATGATCAAAGAAGTTGGGCGCCAGCTAATCTAACTTACCCGATTAGCGAGGTTAAATACAAACAATCAAGCGATAAGTCAACTCGACATAATAGAACATTCGACTATAATAAAACAAGCAAGTAAGGCGTGGGACTTGGGAAGAGCCATAAAATAAACAAATTAAACGATTAACGAATAAGTTCCAAATACATATATTTCTTGTTAATCGACAGGTACTCACACAAGAGATCGGCTATAATAAATCCGAAAGTACAAATTCGTCTCGGTTCAACGTAATCACTCAATCCACAAACAATACGCTCAGGTATAACAATTCTGTCAACAAGGTATACAATTCACAAAACCTCCTTTCGCTGGAAAGGGTGACACGAGAGTCAGTTCCTCTCAAATGTTCGCGACCATGCAGAGTCGATAAGGTTGCGCACTCGCTACCGCTTGAGCGCAAGGCTTCGCTGCCAATCGATAAGGAACCTACTTCATCCTACACTTTAAACTGATTCGTCAAAGACTCCCGCCTAGACGTTCAAAGAACCTAGAGTTCTAATACAACGAAATGACTTTCCTGTCACACTCTACCCCTTCAAACCGTAACGTCGAGGCGAGAGTTGAAATCTAATCTGAAACTGAAACTATTCATTAAATATTGAAAATTACAAAATTTTACCAATCAAATCAAATGATACTAGAAATCAAAATTTCCAAAAAATTTGACGAAACAATTAAATATGCATCTGGAACTACTATCGCAAAAATCTGTCTAACATCAGCGCTCGGAATACAAAAAAAAAACTATTACACTATAATCGGCGCTAAGTCGAAACTCTACGAACTCATAAAAAATTACAAAAGAAATGGAATGAAAATAGCCAAAGAACACGGCTAAACAAGCTACAACTAATTAAACGCAACTAAGATCGCAAAATATAACGCATAACGGTCGTCGAAGTAACGCTGAAATAGTCGATAAATGACTATTTTCATGTCTTCTTGTATTTCGACGGCACGATAATCTTAATTTCGTCTTCGTCGCTTAGCTCCGGTCTCTCCTTCATGACCTCATCGAGAGACTTGACAGCGAACTGCGAGGTCAGGCATTTGACCGCCAGCTCTCTCTTGGCCTTCGAAAGTCGTCGAGCACTAGGTGCTTGCGGGTTTTTGAGTACCGCTCCCTTCTCGAGTGCCTTTTCCCTGTTGAGGAATCGTCGAAGCCGATTCGGGTAGTCGTCGGCGTCAGTGAATCTAGCTTTCACTCTACGCTTCAGCTTCTGGTCTCCCTCACCGATGAGATACTGGTGATCCTCAGGTACCATCTACGTTGGCCATGTGGCGTAGTTTAGTCGAAGCCAATCGACTAGGCCCTTGTAACGGATGGTACAATCCGGGCACTCCGGGCAATACAAAGTTAAGTCCCTCGAGCAACCAGGACATCTCCCGAGAGCCTGCTCATACTCTATCCCATGTGGGTAGATGCAATCTTCTGTGTCGAATCCATCGCCTCCACATACTTGGCAAAATCCAGTCCGGTAAGGAAGTCGACATTCGGCGAAATTGTGTTCATTCGAACGGCAATTGACACAACCAGCCATCCACTGTTTGCCAACGTATGTGACGAATGTCTGCGTCGATCTGTCGACCTTTTTCGCCTCCATGCGACTAACCAAAATCTTGACCCTCTTCATGATCAAGTCCTTCAACAGGGCCTGACTGACGACCCTGGAATCAACCATATAGAGAGGTTGTTACTCTCCTTTGGGGTTCACCATCTGTGGCACCCCCAACTCCTTCAGAGTCTCGTCGAAACTTGGCTCAGCATATGGTAACGGAAGAACCGTCACCGATGGTGCTACAAGAGCATCTTTTAGCGTTGTCGATTTTATCTCTCCCTCGTTCGTCCTCAACACCTCGTGTCCCACTGATGGCACACGGTTTCATCGCAAATTTTCGGCACGCAACTGAGCCGGTGTGAACGCCTTCGTCTTGGTCAGCTTCAACTAAGGAGGAGGAAGATTCCTAATTCCCTACAAAAGCTTCCTCACCTCGTTGCTCAGTCTCTGCTGCTGGAGTGTCAGAGGACACTATTTGTCGAAATTATCAGCCACACTCGTCGAGGCCGAAATTGTCGAATTCTGCTCGGCTCCATGAAAGCTTCGAGCATCTTTTAATACTTTCTGTATTTCCTGGGTCGTTGAATCGAGAGACCCACGGCGGCCACTGGTCTTAGCGTTAACACCAGCAGCGCCAGGCATGTCGCAGTCGTCATGTCCAATCTCTGACGTCTTTTCCCGCTCAGTCTCGAGCTCGAGCTTCAAACGCAGCATCTGTTGCTCCAACTCTATCTGCTGCATCCTCAGTTGCAATACACGACGAGAGGCCGGAGCCTTCGTCGAAATCTCAGAACCTGGAGTTGATGGTCCAGAAATCTTCCTTAACAAAATCAGAAATTGTCACTGACGAAATGCGACAGCACTGTAGCTCGATGACTCTTACTGAGAAACACACATTTCTAAGAACGCAATGATCGAGGAGGTATTTTTAAATCGCTTATGCTATACTTTCCGACGAGTTTACCAGACTTGTCCATCAATTCCACCGTTACTGGTCCACATACTCTATAAACGAAAGCCGGTCCTATATATTTTTGAGCCAACTTGGAAGAATATGCTTCAGACTTATTGCTCAATTTTTTGCTAGAGTAGTAAACCTCAGTTCCCAGTCTGACCTGCACTGATTCGACTCTACTCGAATTGACCTTGGCTAGACGTTTGTCGGCACTTTTCTTTATTTGGCTTTCGACGAAATGACGAAACTCGTCGATTTTACCCATGCGCGCCGTCCATTCGTCAACCGATTCTTTGATCGTCGAATCGTCAACTTCCTCAGTGGACTTAATTAAATGTTTAACTACCGCTTTCCCGACCATGGTTCAAAAAGTAAGGCGATACTCTACTGCCCGAATGCGGAACGGTGTTATATGCTAATTGTATCTTGGACAAGTTCGCGTCCCATTCCCTATGATTCTTATTGATAAACGCGGTAATCATCGGCTTGATGGTACGATTTACACGCTCATCCGGATTACTTTGGGGGTGTCTTAACGGAGTCGTGATGTGTTTAACGCCCCTAGCCGTTAAAAGAGCTTTCACATCTTTATTAACATACTCCGTACCGTTATCCGTTATAATAGAATTTGGTGTTCCCCATCGATCGAAAACCTCGAGTAGATCGTGTTTGCGAGGCGACAGTATCGACAGACAATTGTGCCCATGTCGATAATATGGGCCTCTTAGTCAATTGTTCCTTCAAAGGCTTCTGATTATATTTCACCCTCATGCAGATCTCACAGTTCTCGACGAAAGATTTGACGTCCTGAGTCATTCCCGGCCAATAATAGTTTTGACGAATCCTATCCAGCGTGTTATTTCGACCCAGATGTCCGGCTTCCGGAACATCGAGATTTTCACTGAGCATGTTAATTATCTCGCTCGGCTTGACCAACTTCTTCCAAGGGTGTTCGTCGTCAATTAGAGCTTTCTCGTAATCAGGTCGATAGAAGAATAATTCGTCGTCCTCGATTTTCCATTCGGAAAACCTTTCCGGGCTGCTCTTGACGAGATCAAACTTAATTTGGTACCAGTTCTGGTCGCAAATCGTGCTCAACTGGATTCGCTCCTGAAAAGCTTCTTCGATTACTTTTTATCAGCCATCAGGATCCACGTCGACACTGAACATTGAAGAGAGTGCGTCAGGGACCTCGTTAGTGGTTCCTTTCCTGTGTTCTGTAGAACATTACTATAGTAATGTCGTGTTGATAGAGGTAAATTGCCCATCTGGCAAGATGACCTATGGGATTCTTCAATCCTTGCAGCCATTGCAATGCCTGATGATCGGTAACACCATTGAACGGCATACCCTCCAAGTAACATCTCAACTTTTCGACGGACCAAACCACCGTCAGACATTCTTTCTCTGATGTTGTATAATGCAAATCTGTACCTCTCAATGGACGACTCAGAACCTCAATCAGATTCTCTATTCCTGTCTCTGGATCCAATTATGCCAAAATTGCGCCCAGTCCAAAGTCACTGGCGTCCGTGTACAAGACGAAGGACTGTCCCGGGATCGGAACATATAGTCGAGGAGCATTTATTAACGCCTGTTTTACTTTGTCGAAAGACTTCTGCTCAACCTCAGTCCATTTCCAAGATGTTTTCGGACTGGTCAGTTTATTTAATGGACCTTGAATCTTGGCTATGTTCTTCAAATGCCTGTGGTACCAGTTAACCAATCCATTGAACTGTCTCAGCTGAGTTTGATCCTTCGGTACCGGAAAATCAATGATTGGCTGTATCTTCTCTGGATTCGGTCTCACGCCGAATTCGTTGACGATGTAGCCGAGATGCTTGACCTCCCTACAAGCGTAGCTACTCTTCTCTCGATTGATCACCTATTTCGCCTCCCTAAATATTTCGAAAACCAGAGACAACATGGACATGTGTTCGTCAAGATCGTGATTCACTATTATCCAGTCGTCGAGATATGTATATTTCTGACTGCTTTCTTCGATCGGGATCTGATGAAAGCCTTCGCTCAAATCGAACGTCGATATTATTTTCGCCTGATGTAGTTGCGACAAGATTGACCTCATATTATGCAAGGGGTAGGCTGGCTTCTCGTTTGTCGATTCAAGGGCTGATAATTGATGCAAAATCTCAATCCTCCGTTAGTTTTAGAGGCAACTACTGGAGTGCAAGCCCACTCGCTATTACTTCTGACAATATAACCAGCCTTTAGCAACCTGTCCATTTACTCGTTGATGAATTTGCGGACTATTTCGCTTCGACGATAAGGTTTTTCTAGAAAGGAGGTTGGATTTTCCAACTCGATTACATGCTTTATCAAAGGTGTCTCGCCCATAGAATCTCTGCTGAGCTTTTCAAACTTGGCATCTAAGAAGCCCTTCAATCTACGCGCTTCGTCGTCCTTCAGCACACACAACTCAATTGTATTCGTTAAACGACTAGATATTGGGTAACAATATTTGCTACCACTCAAAGTCCAAGTGTGTGAGAACGGGTCCACCAACACCTTGAATCCTAGCCAGAAATCCATTCCTAAGATGAAATTACCCGACAACCTCGGCATGACGCTAAACCACTGTGGGCCATATACGTCCGCCACGTCGATCATCCGAGTCCCTTGACAACCGACTCATCTCCCAATCGAACTTCCGACCGAGTTGTCAAATCAGCCGTAAATTCCTGAATCTGGAATCTTTTGACTCTCTCGTAAGCGGATTCACTTAGAAACGATCTTCCGCTTCCGCTGTCGACTATTCCACGTATCTTTTCACCAAAGATCTTAATTTCGACTGGTAATCTTATCGAGCTCTTAGGCTCGCGCAATCCGCCCCCAGCGTGATATATCCTCCTCTGCGCCAATTGTTGAATGACACCGTGGGGAAGACCCATCGGAACCCAGTCCTTTAAGAAATCTGAACTCCTCGGTCGTGTCATCCGGTATGGCCTCCTCCTCCCCGAAACTCTTAGTCGAGAAAGAAAGTTAGACTACAGAGTCCTCTGTCAATCTATGTTCCTTGTGAAGAATGGTCTCTACCTTACGATCCGCATCCTCGGAGTCACTAGACCGCTAGTCCAACAGTTGAAACCTCGTCGGGTCAAAATCCCCGAACCTCTTCTCAGCAAGATGATCTTCAACGCCATCATTATCTAGGTCCTTAGTCTGACCGATGTTTATTATTCCTCACGATTTAACATTCTGTTCGCATGGTGTGCCTCGTTGTTCCTCGTTAACGCCCTCCACACCAACAATCCGAGGTGTGACTACTGAGGGCTTCTGTCGTTTCCCAGACGCTTAGAGCAATCCGTGTTGTAATGTCCAATTTGTCGACAAATGCAGGAGACCACCTGCGGCTCTGACGTGCAATAACGTGACGAATGTCCCAGCTTCCCGCAATTGAAGCAAAAAATCTAAAGGCGACGTCCTTTAGATTCTCCTTCGGTCGCCGTTAGAGCTTCTTTGCTGTTGTTTGCTCCATTCGTTCTCTCATGGAAACTATGCAAATTTTTGTCGAGTCTCTGACGCATTAGTCGTCTGTCTCTGTTGAAAAGCGTCGAAATCTGCGGCCTGTTCGCCCTCAGAGCATTCATCGCTCGCGTCTATATCGTCTCGCATCGCGGACTCCTCGACCTCGTCGAACGGCTCAAACCGCCCCAGAACGCAATTCATATCTGCTCGACCGAACTTCGGTCGTGCCTTCTGAGAATCGACAGCTCTCTGGTAAAGATAACTTCTTTCGTTGACGTAATGCAGGAACTCGGTATAGTCCCTAAGAGATAGATTTAATATCTCGAATGTTAATAGCGGATTAAACTTCGAGAGAATCTGCTTTAATTGTTCACGCAATTCAGGCGGGTACTGCATACGCTCAAATATTAATCTTGTCCTACACGCGAATTCCGCTAGAGATTCGTTTTCTTCCAACTTCATCTCGTGAACCTCAAGAAGAAGATCGGCATCGTCCTTTTTCACGCCCCACTCATAACGGAAAGCACGTGAGGAATCTCTCAACGTACGCCACGAGCTTTTGTTCACAAGGTACCACGACCGGTAAGGCCCTTCGAAAATCTTCGACAGGCATAGAACAAACAGATCTATATGAATCCCACTTGTGCGGAGATAATCTTTCAGAATCAGCAAAAAGTGCTCTGGATTTCGTTCAATCTTCGGAAACGATATTTTCCAGGAACTAACAATTCGACCGATCTTCATTGCCATGTCGTTATTATAGCCGCTACTGGCTACTCCAGATCCATTTTTGGCTGCAAAGTCGCACGTGCGACTCGTACTCGGTCCAGACGGAATATCGCTGTCGCTCGTGTCACCCCCGCGCCAAAAAAACAGAGAACCGGTCCTTCGCATCGTCGAAGCGTTTTAATTATGACTTGATAATTAATAGCCCCGTAAACAGTTATTGAGAACTAACGTACGTCCCAAATCACGACTCATATTACAATCAGTGCGTCTTAAATAGGGCCGACTGTCGAAAATCTCGCGGTAACGCTCCTCCGTCACGAAAACCTCTCTATCGACCAATTGTCACTCAGCATCCGGCTTGGCTACGACAACCCTGACCATTCTCTGGACACCTGGTCGATCCCGCAATCTGGAATCTGTCGCTTCAGTATCGCGAAATAAACGTCCATTGCGGAACGCAAGCCGTCCGCCCCGAGTCGAAGGGTGAAGCCCCGCATCCTGATCTCCAAAATGTACTCGTCTAAACTCCCTTTCTTCCGAATCCATGCCATTTTCTCCAGAATGGAAGCGTGCAAAAGCTCCCGAGCCAGACGAAGGCTCCGGATTCCGCCAAGGAAAATCTCTCTCGGCACAGAGATTTCGCTCATTATTAACCGGACGACCCCCGCGAATCAAACTCATCGGCAACGCGGACGAATACTCTCCCCCTTCAAACCTTTAATTGGGGTTTTGTCGCGATGGGACCTCGATGTTGTCCTCAGCCCGATCTCCACTCGTCGGACTTGGCACAGGCGTCAGCAACCTTTCTAACAAGGCGCTTTGCTGTGAGACGACACCGTCGAAACGGCTCGTCAACAATTCGACCTTACGTTTGACAACTGCACAGTCGCATTGCGGAGTGGGCTCCGCTGGACCCAGTTGAACAGGAGTCGCTCTACGCGAGCCGCGTCCTCGGCCCCTTCCTGAGTCCATAACGCGTCCAAATTCAGTCGCCGTACCCGACTCCCTGTTAGGTGTTTCCGAGACACTCGTATTTAGAGGTAGTTGGACCACCGCATCTGCTCCACCTGTGTCACCACCCAGAGCAGCCTCTGCGTCAGACATGCTTTGATGCTCAAGTGCATCCTCGTTTGCATAATTCGAGTTTTTCAATTATGCGCATAAAGTCGTCTATTTCGGTGCATAAATTGATTATTTTGTGATTTGTGCGCATAAATAGCCATTTTAAGCACATAAATCACTTATTTCGAGAGTAGTTTGAGAAGGTGGAATATATATATATATATATATATATATATATTAATAATTCCCTTATTACCCGGCGCGGGCAGGGTCAGAGCCTGCCGGGGCCCTAAAGAAATAAAAGACAATAAAAAAAAACAAAGTAAAGTTGGGCGCCAGCTAATCTAACTCACCCGATTAGCGAGGTAAAATACAATTAAAAGCGACAAGCTAACTCGACTATAATTTAAAGCAATCGACTATTAATAAAAACAAAGTAAAATATGGCGAGGGACTTGGGAAGACCCATTTTAACAAATCATCATGGTTAAGCAACTAATTAGTTCCAAATACATATTTATTTGACGAACTGATACTCACATAAGTCGACTATAATCAATCCCGATACAATAAAGTCGTTTATAATACGACGAAATCCACACTCAATCCAAATCACATCACACACAAGAATTAAAATTTTATCGACGAATATATGTATCACCCTTGTATCACCCTTTCGCCAGAAAGGGTGATACAAGAGTGAGTTCATCACAGTTGTTCGCAACCACGCAGAGTCGGTAAGGTTGCGCACTCGCTACCGCTTGAGCGCAACACTTCGCTGCTAGTCGAAGAGAAACCTATTATATCTTAAACTTTAAATTGATTCGTCAAAAACTCCCGCCTTGACGTTCACGTGAACTTGGAGTTCTAATACACTAAAATGACTTTCCCGTCACAAGTTTCATAATTATTTATATGTAATGAAAAAATACATTTAATTCTCGTTTTAACCAATTTAAATTATTTTTAACTTATGGATAATTACCTTAAAACTCCTTAAAAGTCATTGAAAATAATTCAAAATCTCATTAGGCATCTTAAAATTCTTTCGAAATTCCATAAAATATTAAATTCCCTTAAAATTCATTAAAAATCTTTTCAAAATGCTGACTTTGAAAGCATTTAAATGAACAGTAATAATCATCATAAATTTAAAATTAAGTTTTCCCCTCAATCCCATCGAATTATATAGAAATTAGGGGCCAATAATTACTTTTTATTTTTGAAAGTATGAATGTAATGCATAGACCTGTATGTTTGAGCGCATAAAGCCTGCATATTTTTTAAATTTTCACCGCATAATCACCGCATAAAAGGCTGGAATTTTGGCGCATAATTCGGCATTTTCGAATGCATAAAGTTCACATCCCTAGTTATATAAAATGATCAAAGAAGTTGGGCGTCAGCTAATCTAACTTACCCGATTAGCGAGGTTAAATACAAACAATCAAGCGATAAGCTAACACGACATAATAGAGCATTCGACTATAATAAAACAAGCAAGTAAGACGTGGGACTTGGGAAGACCCATAAAATAAACAAATTAAGCGATTAACGAATAACTTCCAAATACATATATTTCATGTTAATCGACAGGTACTCACACAAGAGATCGGCTATAATAAATCCGAAAGTACAAATTCGTCTCGGTTCGATGTAATCACTCAATCCACAGACAGTACGTTCAGGTATAACAATTCTGTCGACAAGATATACAATTCACAAAACCTCCTTTCGCTGGGAAGGGTGACATGAGAGTGAGTTCCTTCCAGATGTTCGCGACCACGCAGAGTCGATAAGGTTGCGCACTCGCTACCGCTTGAGCGTAAGGCTTCGCTGCCTGTCAATAAGGAATCTAGAAGTTCTAATACTAAAACCTAGAGTTCTAATACAAACAAATGACTTTCCCGTCACAAAAGATATAAACATATTATGAATTTCACTGATATACGCACAAATAGATTATCGCTCGAGAATCAAAACAAAAGAACAATATCATGACAATTAACGACTTACGGCTGTGGATTCGCAGGAGATTAGAAATTGTAGAGTACAACCAAAAGCGAAGATCTGGGAAAGGCCGTTGACCGAAGCAGTCACAAAAATACGAAGTCGTGAGGATTAGTCGAGCAAATAATCAAAATGAGCTCCAGCCCTCCATCCACAGATCCAGCAACAGAATTTCCAAAAATGTAGGTTTGCCAAGCCAACAATGCCACAGGCATTCCAAGACAAAAGACAGCTAAGATAAAATTTTGTAACGATTCCGAGCGAAAAGATTATCAGTGGAAATCACTTTCGAATCAGTAAATGGTATAAAGATAAAACCGCCACGCTGCAACACACAAAATACACCCAATGAGAAACCAATATTTTATAAACTCGTTACACTATATTCACTTTTAAGATAAATATGTACCTCTTAATTTGGCTGAGAATTGCTCGAACGTGACGGTCACAAATAAAAGGTGTAATCACCGTAATTTCAGAAATGATAATGAAGACCGATCTGCTCTCACAACCTCTTTCCCCTCGTCTTCTTTTATCCCCTCTATTACCATTTACCACGACTAACAAGTGGTTTCTCATGGGTTTTCAGCATATGAGTTCTTATTAAAACACCCCCATAAACACATTCATGTAGTACCAATCATTTCTGAAAAGAAATAAGAACTCTCTGAATATTCTTTGATCTTCTACTTTAGGAAAAATGTTCATTATTCGAAAAAAATGAACTCTGTGCCAGGAAGATTTTTTATTGTGGAGTTAAGCATATTGTTTCTTATCAAAACACCCCATTGAACACATTCAGGCAGTAGCAAACATTTCTGATAAGAAATAAAGACTCTGTGAATATTCTTTGATCTTCTACTTTAGGAAAAATGTTCATTATTCGAAAAAAATGAACTCTTTTTTTAGAGTTCATGTGGTCCTGAGTATTGATTATCGAGTTTATGAATTTTACCTCCTTGTAATAAAAATACATTATCTCCAACTTTAAAATTTTGTGGATTGATTTTTTTATCATAAAAGAATTTTTATTTTTCTTTGGCAAGAATTAAATTTTGGCTTGCTGCGTTGCGCATTTCATATAGGCGTGTAATTAGTTTTGTTACGTATTGGTCATAAGTCTCTAATTTTTCGTGTTCTGAGGGAGGTTCGCTTGAAGGAAGACATGCTAGTTTCCCAAAAACTAGTTCATACAGTGTGCATTTAGTGCCTTCATGTGTGCTTGAGTTGTAAGAAAATGTGGCTAACTCTAGCCAGTCGTCCCATTCTGCATTTTTACTGACAAATTGCTTTAAATATTCGGCTAATACGTGGTGTGATCTTTCGAGAGATCCATTTGATTGGGGGTGGAAAGCTGTAGTTTCGAATTGCCTAATTCGGAATCTCTTTGCTAGTCTTTTCATTAAATTGCTTAGGAAATCTGTGCTTTGGTCAGTTAAAACTGCTTTTGTTGATCCAAATATGGAAATACATTTTTTTACAAAAACGTCTGCTATTGTACTCGCTTGATGATTTGGAAGTACTATCGCCAAAGAATATTTGGTAAGATTATCCTGAATTGTGAGTAAATATTCGTTTTTTAATTTAGTTACTGGAAGGGGTCCACAATATCCATTGCTATTTTTTCAAAAGCCGTACCCGGAGTGTCTGTGATAATCATTGGGTTTTTAGTTTTAACACGTACAAGTTTTTTTAAGTTGGCATTGCAAACATACTTGAATATATTTTTGAAAATCTGATTTCATATTTGCCCAGAAGAAATTTTGACGGATCCTATTGTAGGTTTTCGCGACTCCTTTGTGTCCTCCTATGGCTGACGAGTGAGCTTCTTGAATTAATTCATTATATTGTTCTTTTGTAGGATAATTTGTGATGCCCATACTAGAGTTTTTAGTCGGTTATATTACTTCGAGAACGGTAACGAGAATAAGAATATAACCGAGAATATAACCGAGACTTAAATTCTCTAAGAATTCATGAGAAATTATGATTTTAGATATTTTTATGACAAGGGAGATAATTATTGATTAATTAACGGATAAAGAGTAATAAACTGTTTTTTGTACTTCTATTACTTCTTAATGAGCTTTACACAAGTTGTAACTGAAAAAACTGTCACAAATGTATGCAGAGCATAGGTTATGTTAGAGATGAACATAACCTATGAAGTGACGTTTATTATAAGATGAATTTTGTGGCTTTAATTAACTAGTAAGCTCTTGTTTTGCATATTTTACATTCCTAAATATACCTTAGCTAATAAATGACTAAAATTTAACCATGTAAATAATGTAGACAATAACATTTTTTCTAAAAATCGTAAATTCTTAAATTCTCTTAAATTCTTTTAAATTCTCATAAATTCTGTCATATTCTAGGTCATATAACCTGGATTTAAGTTCTCGATAATTTAAGAACTCTAGCCCATACATATTATTATTTTTGTATTTGAATCGGTGAACGTGCTGCTTAATAGGTCTAGAATTTGATTCCAAGGTATATGATTGATTTGGGCAGTTCTGGCAATGCTAATGGATTTTAATTTAAATTGATCTGCTAATGAGTGTAAGGAGAATATTGATAACTTTATATTTTCTAGAGTTTCGGTTAAATTTTGTCCTTCAATGGGGAGAGCTATGTGATATTGCTGTCCCTTTTTAACATACTTAGCTAATCCTTTTTCAAGGTTTATAAATTTCGGTAATTTTTCTCGTTTTGCTAGGGCTCTGAATCCGTTATCTTGAGGATTTCCGTTAGTAAAAAGAAAATATGCATAATTGTCTTTTCGCATTGTCAATTGGTCGCGGCATTCTATTTTGTTCTTTCTTAACTGTTCCAATCCGGCTGATGGAATTTGTTGTGAAGGGGGTTCCGGTGGAGGCAAAGGTATACTTCTTTTCTTTGAAACCAGGTAATTTTCGGCATTTTCTTGTTGACTATCTTCGGAATCTACCTCCTCTGTAGAAAGATATTCAAAATTTGAATTTTCATTTTCTTCTTTATCCATTTGGGTTGTTTTGTTTTTCTTCTTGTATTCTTTTGTCTTTAAAATATTTGGAATAAATTCGGGATCAGAGAGGATTTCTTCGCCTGATTCTGATTCATTGTAAAATTTTTGTCTCTTCTTCTTTTCTTTGACTTAATTTCTGTTTCTTCTTTTTTGGGTCTTCGTCTCCATTTTTTATCTGGAGGAGACGTTTTATCTAAAATTTGGACAGTAGTCTTTTTAAAGGGCCTACCACGTTTCTTCTTGAAATTTAACGATTGAGAACTAATCTCTTTATTTTCTATACTTATTTTTTGTTCTGGCTTCTTTGCCTGACTTCATATCATAGTATTAAATTTTGAATCCTTTATTTTTATTTAATTTAGGATAATATTCATTTTTTCCTGGATGTCGTTGAATAATTCTTCGATTGAAGAAATTTTTACTTTCTTTGCGTTTGAATTTCGTTTCGATTTTGAATTAAAATTTGATTTTGATCCAGAGCTGGATCAAGAACTAAAATTTGAGTTTGATTTAGAACTTGAATTAGAAGTTTGTCTAGAACTTGAATTAGAAGTTTGTCTAGAATTTGAGTTTGATCTAGAACTTGAATTAGAAGTTTGTCTAGAACTTGAGTTTGATCTAGAACTTAAATTAGAAATTGGACTACAATTTGAATTTTGTATAGAATTAGAATTTGGTTTTCAAGTCACGCTTGGACTTGATTGTAATTTGGAAGTCACATTTTGACTTAATTTTGTATTTGATTTAGAATTAGAATTTGCTTTTAAAAGTCGTACTTGGACTTGATTGTCATTTGGAAGTCATATCTTGACTTAATATTGTATTTGATATAGAATTAGAATTTGCTTTTAAAGTCGTACTTGGACTTAATGAAGTATTAATCTTTTCGTTGATTCTTAATAGTTTCATTTCTTCTGTAGTTTCTTCTTCGGAATTGGGCCCTGCGCCAGTTTCTATCATCACAGATAGAATATAATCCTTCGGTTGATAAAACTGCAGCATTTGAATCAATTCTTGTAGGATATACTAATCTTACACGAAGACTTAACATTGTGTGAGCAAGGTCCAGGTATTCATCACCATGACCAGGAACAACAAACTCTATAGGAGAATCGTCAGTAAGGGATGAAACAGGTTTATAGTGGACCCATTGAGAGCTCTCTATTGACGTTTCTGTCGGTGGGAGTGAAAATAGATCCAACACAGACTTCAGACAGTCACAAGAATGAGAATGTAAAAATGACATTTTGTTTAAAAAGATATTTTATAACCTATTTTAATTTCCAAATATATCGTTAATACTAGGTTTGTTTCCTGGATTTCACACGTTTATTTGTAGCCTTTGTTTTTTTTATATTTTTCTTCGTAGACTGCTTTCTTTTCACCGTATTACAGTTTTTTACTTTTCTCACAGAGGATTTCTTTTTCTTGTTAATAGAATTACTACGCACGAGGTTATGCGTGCCACGATTAAAAGTCAACTGAACAATCCGTTTCTTCCGAATGTTCTTATAACCACAACCATTCATAATATTCTCCATTTTCTCCATTCCACGTCGTTTTAATTTATGCCTAGTTTCTTCAACGCGATTTTTGACAGAATTCTTAAGAGGTATATTATTATCTAAATCCTTCATAACATTCGTGCCGGTCTTCTTTACCAACATATCTAGACCCTCTAGTCAAAAAAGGGAGAACCCTTCGGAATAGACCACCCAGGAAACTACCAATACCGTGACCTTTTTGATACAGACTACCAATATAAATTTTTGATATTTCACCACCACCACGACCTACTTGTATATTGTAGTAATCAATGTAATGACACATTGTTTTTTTTCTGTTAATCAATACGTTTAAAATGAAGTGTCACTGTTCACGTACCAAACTCAAATGGTATTGGTAGTCCAAGAAGATCTCTTATATCAATTTCAATGGTGCGAAAACCCACATTGAGAACAGGTATGTAATTGGGTGAGGAAAAGTGTGTGACTTGTGTTGTACCAAAAATATAATCTCTTTTATCTACAGGAACAACACGAAGAATTGGTGCTTTTACATCTCCAGTCACACGAGGTTCACAAACATTACAATAAACAAATAATTGATCTGGAAGTCCACGCGCTAGACTTGGAGGGTGTATCGCTGTGAAACCATTTTCACTAACTGGTAGTAATTTATATGGGGCAAAACCGAGAATTCGAAAAACTTTATCACTAAGAGATAAAAAATGTCTTCCCTCAAGTTCACAATTTTTAGGGCATTTTTTTCTATCTTTACATAGCTACTTGAAGATTTTTCATAAACAATTTTAATGTGTCGTTTAAGATCAGAAGTATTATTTATAATGTTAATAAGACTCTCAATACTCGTGTAAATACCTGGTTCAAAAAATACACTAACGCTTTTTTCCAATCACCTGTGAGCTTCTGCAGGGGGAATTTCCTGAATTGTTTATAATCTACATCATAATTTCCATCTTTTACAACATCCTTAGGCAGGTTATGGTCATACAGTAGATCAACTGCTATTTGAATTGAATCTCTCTTTTATCTATCAGGATCAGAGGGTGTTGGTAAAGGACCCTTCGTAGAGTCCTTAATCATGGCTAAAATTTCTTGTTCCTGTCTTTCTATACAACGATCGATTCTTTCGCTATAACGCAATATTTTTGGTATTTTCTGTACTGAGTCAACAATCGGAGCAACTGGTACTACTAAATTTTTTTCTATAGGTACATTAATCATGATTGCAATACGGTTTTCATCTAAGTTGTCATGTTTAACATGAATAAATGTATGTGGTAATTCTATTTCCGTGACTGCTATAACCCGGCCCCTTTTAATCGAATTTCATGTGGAATTTGTGTGATAAAACTTGTAATAGTATTATTCGGAAAATAGTTCATACTGCTATTACTAGGCAGAATGAGATAAAATTGATTATTTATTTTAAATGTTTGTAAGATTTGAAGCAGGAATCCACGAGTTTAATTTATCTGGGTACCCAACCCACTTGGTCTGTAATATTTTTTCAAATTTAAATTCTTCTTCGTCTATATTTTTATTTGTCACACCTGTTAATTCTTGTTCATAAAAAAGCCAGTCTATTTCTTCTCCTGCTAAATCCTTTAATTCATACACAAAAGGTGATTGGATATTTGCCCATGCTTTGCTAGCGTTATGTAAAGTAACTTTAGATGGTGCCATTTTAATACTAGAGTGTCTAGTGTTATTGTAAGCATCCACAATTTGTTGTAAAACATCAATATAACGACTACTATTTTTATATCTAAAATAACGCCACATACGCTCCTTGAGAGTTCGATTGAATCGTTCTACAATAGCTGCCTTCATATTAGGATCATGTGTTATTCGAAATATTATGTTATTTTCGGACAAAATTTTTCGAAAAATTGCACCGACAAATTCCTTTCCTTTATCAGTTTGTAGACAAATGGGTTTGCGATTATTACTTTTTTGAAGGATACGGTCAAAACCATTTCTTACATTTAAAGCTTATTTATTCCGAAGAGGTTCAACCCAGACAAATTTACTTAAAACATCAATTACCACTAATAAAAAAGTATAATTATCGTTGTAAGATGATAAACTTTGAAGGTCTACTAGATCGGCCTCCCACACATTATCAATAGAACTAACATTATAATGTTGTCTTGGGAATTTTCGTCGAATAGGTCTATGTTTCGTAAATGTATCCTGAGATTTTAACCAATCAAGTACTTTTGCGCTAGATATTTTTCCACGCACAGCATGAGTTATTTTTTCTGCAGCGCTGTAGGAGGCTGGATGACGCGGATTGTAGTATATTTCCTCTAGTAATTTCATTTCAGAATAAAAAACGACCACTTTGTGATAATTCCAGAACCACTTTGATTTTTCTTAACTCTGCTGCGACTCCTTGTACGACATCTTGTAGCAATAGTTTCTCGCCTGTTACGTAAAACTTCTTCATTTGTGGTTTCATCATCTGTTATAAGAGCTTCTACCGTAGAGTTTGCTCTGATATTGATATCACGTTGTGTTTTTGCTCATCACCAGCAGGAACAAATGTTTTCCTATATCTTATTGCATCATCTATAAGGTCAATAATATTTGAATATTCAATAGGGTTTCCATCAATGAAAACAGAACCATTTTTTCTCCATTTTATTCTGGCAGCAACGTCTGGTCTTTTCAAATAGTTGAGTAATAATATATTGTCTGACCGAAAAGATTTTGGTATTGTAGCTGTGTAGGGATCCAACGTGGTCTGTTTTTACCATCGAGTTTCCCTTCTCACGTTTTGTATACTCCACGTATATAATATATAATGTAAAGTAAAAGTAAATAATATAATATTTATTAAAATATATAATGCCTGATATTCTTTAATTTACATACTTCATGTTCGTCAACGGATCACCTGTGATCCCCACTCTTAAGAAGTCAAGATGTCAGATTCGCCCTAGCACTTGGTGACAGTTCGTGGCTTAGGCAAGACGTGTATTCTAGTCTGTGCGCGCAATGCACATTCAATTGTAATAAAGTACCAGTTGAGAAATCTTGTATATTTTACTATCTGCCGTAACGTAGATTGACCTTTTTCCTGATTTGAATTAAGGGCGGTTAGTTACCTAACCATAATTGTTACATTGGTGACCCCGACAAGTGAACAATTCTCACGATTTTTATCGAATTTAACTGTGTACAGAGGTGTAAAAAAGTGTCTTAAGAGTTAATCATTTTTAACAGTTTTTCCACCCCGCGTCTTACCGGCTTCGTTCTCTTTAATATATGCCACATCAACCTTTCATCGATCTATTCATTCAATTTTGGACTACTTTTTAAGAAATTTCACCTGCCTTTCTATCGCCAAACCAATTTTTACGAGGAAAATTGAGGGAAGTTGAGGATCTTTCTGGAAACAAAGGACTATCAATTTGAATTTTCGACGCCCACTCCCAGCTGATCAACTGTCATCGAAATTCTGGAAAGCATTTTTTTCAAAGTGTGGTTGCCATCTACCATCCAACTTTCAACTCGACTTGTCTGATTTCGTACGATTTTCCAGTAAGTGCAAAATTTTTGCCTATTTTCTGATTATTCAGTCTTTTCTGAAAAATCTCTTTATCCTATAATTTGATGCGCATTTTCAACAGGTGACGTAATCTGTCATACTTCAATCTCTTTTATACATCGCTTTATTGCAAATAATTAATTTTTAAAGCTTAATTTATTTTCAATTTTACACTTTTTTTCGAACATTATTTTTCTCAAAAAGTTTAACGATTATTCTTTTAAAAATCTCCAGAATCCCAATTTGATTTTTCTGACTGCCGCTTAACGGCCATTGTACATTTTGACAGGTCATTGACCTTTTAACGGATGTTAGCTTTTATTGCGAATAATAATAGAATTTCGTCGCGCTTGTAATCATATTAATTTACTGATTTTATTACATCCAATTTAACGACATTGTTATTTATAACAATTGATTTCATTTATTTAAAATTTCAATTTTATTTTTAATTATTGTTTTTCCACGACTTTTTGAATTTATATTATTCCATGTAAATATTTTACAACGCGCTTCGACCTTCAGAATTTTAATATGTTTTATCCCAAAATTATTTCATATCGCACAAAAAGTTAAATCTTTATTAATAATTTCCGTTATTTATAACAATCTTAAACTTGACTCGACCAATTGCTTCTCGACACCTACCAGATTTCTTTACTACTTATATTACAGCTTGTCTCATCACTTTTCCTGCTTTATTCTAGTCGCTTTTTATTTTTAGAAAGGGCAGAATTAGTAAGGTTACAAACTGCTAAAGCAGTCATTAGTTTATATAATCATTGTGAATGGTTTTTCCTTTTTTTTTCTCGTTTTTAATTTTCGAGCAATTTGCAATATTCAGGGAAGCATCTCTTTTGAGCAATTTACTGCTGTGGTCCTTTTTCGCAGATATCTGGAGGTGTAGCTTGGGGTCGTCGTCATCGAGGTGTCACTGAGTCTCTTTACTCATCGAGCACCCGCCGTCTATCTCCAGATAAATTATCTGCTGCCAAAGCCATTTTTCAGCAGATGGTTACCGATGGTACCTGCAGGCCATCGAGCGCTCTTGGGCCACTCCCATCCATCTAATTAAGAAAAAATCAGGAGAATGGCGCGTGTGTGGCGATTTCCGATGTCTCAATCAAATCACTGTACCTGATAGGTACGCAGTACCTCATTTACATGATTTTACAGAAAATCTCAAGGGCAAAAACATCTTTTCAAAAATTGATCTTCACATGGCATACCATAAAATTCCTATTGCACCTGCCGACGTTCCGAAGACCGCCGTAATAACACCCTTCGGTCTTTTCGAATATAATGTCATGACCTTCGGTCTTCGAAACGCCGGTCAAACATTCCAACGTTATATCAACCGAGCTCTCGGCGACCTCGACTTTGTTTTTTGCTATATCGATGATATTCTCATTGTATCTTCTGATCCGGTGGAGCATGAGAAGCATCTTTCTGCCGTTTTTGGCCGTCTCAGGGAATTCTCATTGCGTATTAATGTCAACAAATGTCAATTTGGAGCTTCTGAACTAGAATTTTTAGGCTACACAAGAAATTCACATGGGTGCGCACCCACTAAAGAAAAAGTCAAGGCAATTCTAGATTTTCCTAAGCCTAACACAATTTGCGAACTTCGCCGTTTTCTGGGCATGATAAATTTTTGTACACGGTGTCTACCGCACACTGCCGAAGCCCAAGCTCCTTTACATGGCTACATCTGCGAGTAAACGAAAAACGATAGACGCGAAATTCCCTGGAACCCGACCACAGAAGCTGCATTTCACAGAGTTAGAGACAAGTTGGCCAACGCAACTCTTTTAGTTCACCCATCTCACGATGCTGAGACCCGTCTCGTTACTGATGCCTCAAACATATCTCGCGAACAACTCGATTTCAATGTTTGGAAACCCTTGGCTTTTTTTTCGCGGAAATTTACTCCGGCTCAATTAGTCACCGATCATAAGCCTATAATATACGCTTTTACGCAGCGTGTCGAGAAAATTTCGCAACGCCAACAAAGGCAAATTGCCTTTATATCTCAATTTACCACATCAATCATTCATCTTCCTGGCGTTGAGAATGTGGTCGCCGATTCACTGTCAATCTCCGTCCCAACGGATATCAGTTTAATTGAGCTTGCTCAAGCTCAAGCATCAGATGACGAACTCAAGCAACTGCTTACTGACGCAGGTTGCTCGTTAAACTTGAAAAAACTTCAGTGGGGGCCGGACCGTACCTCCGTCATTTGCGACCTAACCGGGTCTTCATTCAGGCCGTATATTCCGCTTTCTTTACGTAAACGTGTCTTCGATACTTTCCATAATCCCGCTCATCCAGAAGCCAGGGCGACTGACAGGCTATGTATGACCCGCTATGTACCGCAACATCACTCTATGGTGATGTTGCCTGGATTGTCAGCAGTCCAAAACGTCGCGTCACAACATATCTATTCCGAGTCAGATTGTTGCTCCTGACGCCCGTTTTTCACACGTTCACATAGATATCGTCGGACACTTACCCGACAATATTGGTTTTAAGTACTGCCTTACCATGATAGACCGTTTCTCAAGATGGCCTGAGGCCGTTCCCCTCCGCAACATTGAAGCTCTTACAGTTTGTCGCGCCTTTATAGATCAATGGGTGTCACGCTATGGTACACCCGAGACTATAACAACAGATCAGGGTAGTCAATTCGAGTCTCAACTCTTTTTAGCCCTATTGCAACTCATTGGATGCAACAGAATCCGAACCACCGCCTATCACCCTGCTTCGAACGGTATGATAGAAAGATGGCACCGATCACTTAAAACTGACATCATGTGCAATTCAGACCACGAATGGTCGCGATCATTATCAACTGTCCTTCCTGGCTTAAGATCAAATGTCTTAGACATCGGCGCGTCTCCTGCCGAATTCATCTTTGGAACGACCTTGCGAATTCCAGGCGAGTTCGTTCTCCACGAGGAGGTTAGTCCTAATCCGCATTATTTTCTCGAAGAGTTTCGCGAACATATGCGCAAACTCAAGCCAATACCGGTTGCTCCTAAATTTAGGAAGAAACCATTCTTTTTTAAATCTCTTTCCACTTGTTCACACGTCTTCCTACGCAGACATGCCAAGAAGTCTCTCGAGCGACCTACACCGGTCCGCATAAAATTTTAAACCGTACGTCCGATCGAGTTTTCGAGATCGACGTTGACGGCAAACCTCGTCAGGTTTTTATTGAGAATTTTAAGCCCGCACACTTCGCTCGCGACGATGTCGAGCACATACCCTTACCCGGAAGCGGCATAACTCTCATTTCTAGCTTGAGCCCGTCACTCCGTACTTATTCTTCTAAAAAAAGGGGGGTGCGATTCTTACTTCCCACGGATCACAAATAAACAAATCTTGTGCAGAGGAGATACTTTCCTCTCTATTCTCAATAATGCATTATCTTTTATATCTGACTTATATGTAACGTTACTTCTTTACTAATTTTCTATATATATAGAACCATTCGAAATGGCAATAACCACTAGGCCTAGTATAGTATTTCGGGTACCTGCGTATGTCGAGGGACAATTCGTCCTTCTTTTTTTTACTAGTTTTAAGCACGCATTGCAATGTCTCGTTTACCAAATAAGTTCGCGGCGATCGCTACATTAAGTAGTTCTTATTCTGATAGTCACTTTTCAAATAAATAGCTTTTCTTTACTTTTACTTTTGACGACTGAGGTACTTTAAGCATACAAAACTCTACGATCTCAACAACCTCAAATGTACAATTAACTTATTCGCATTTATTTATTCTCGTTATGGTAACCTTCTTGGACTATTTTAATTATGTAAATAGTTAAATTTTGTACAGAAACTTTACTTAGCCCAAGAAGATTTACTAATTGTTACATATTTATTTTTCTAATTCAACCAAAATTTTTTTTTTGAGCTGACTATTGTACATTTTATTTTATGAATCGTTGTAACAACATACTCCACTCCGTTTCAAATATTGTTTCAACTCAGGGGAGAGTACTGTAGGGATCCAACGTAGTCTGTTTTTACCATCGAGTTACCCTTCTCACGTTTTGTATACTCCACGTATTAAAATATATAATGCCTGATATTCTTTAATTTACATACTTTATGTTCGTCAACGGATCACCTGTGATCCCCACTCTTAAGAAGTCAAGATGTCAGATTCGCTCTAACACTTGGTGACAGTTCGTGGCTTAGGCAACACGTGTATTCTAGTCTGTGCGCGCAATACACATTCAATTGTAATAAAGTATCAGTTGAGAAATCTTGTATATTTTATTATCTGCCGTAACGTAGATTCATCCTTTTCCTGATTTGAATTAAGGGTGGTTAGTTACCTAACCATAACTGTTACAGCTGTAGGCGCTTCTGCAGGTAGAAATGACTCATCAGGTGATTCACTACCTGTATTTTCAATACTATCTGTATTATCCGTATTATTTTTCTGCTCCTTATTTTCGATAAGTGGTTTTCTGTCTTCATCAACAAAGAAGATAAATTTTTTTAATACGTGATTATATATTTTCCACTTTTCACGTTCATCCTTGGGAAAGGATGATAATAAGATACGACTCATCTCAGAATCCAATCTCCTAATATTATTTCCTGGTGTTTGTGTGGTGAGACCACGTACAGATGGTGGAATCTACGTATCAACAGTATTTAAAACTGGTTGTTTCAAAGACTGTATTTGCTGTTGTATTTTATCCACGTGATCGCTTGGGATAAGCATCATCTTTCTAGCATGCTTCATTATTTTTTAAGAAGAGGAACCAAATAATTTGGATATTAAACTACCAATGATTGGTGCAAGCAAAACAGGTAGAAATCCTTCTCCTTTTTGAAAAATAAAATTTTTCTTCTTTTTCCAAGTACCACGGGGCTCGGCTATTTGACGAAGTATCTTTTTATGTTTTTTCATTTTTAGTTTCTGGTGATTTTTTAATGGTACATTACCCAATAGAACATTTAAAGCACACTCACAAATACATTTAATGAGCTGGGCATCAGAGGTTTTTAATAAAGCACGTCGTTGATCACGGTTTAGATGACAAAGAGCTTGCAAAGCTATGACACTTTTCTTACCAATTGATTTACCACCTTTAGGCATCGTTACAAACGGGTAACTGCTACTTGTCTCTCGGTGTGCCTGCCCTTTATACCCTTCACAAGAACATAAACATACTGATGAGGGTCATCAGGAAATATGCTGGTTCGAAATCGACAGTTGTCTGTATTTGACTATTTCAAATCAAGAAATAAATATCCATGGGGTTGTGAAGTAGCATCGTGATAGGCTTCTTGTAAAAAGCGTGGATTCTCAGGACAAACTTGTCGAGCTAGATGTTGAATTTGAGCACGATCTCGAGGATTTTTGAAAGCAATAATATAGTTTCAATTTAGAGAGATGTCTCTGACCATGACCCTGGTGAAACATATTTTGTGAAGTAAAAATGACACTAACATTTTTGTGATGACTACCCTTAGTAAACACATCTACAATTCTATTATTTGAAGATTCTCTCATTAAATCATCAATAATTATGAGTTTTCAGCTACATTCTAACTTTTTGAAGCAAGTTTGAAAAGATTTTTTTTTAAAAATAGGAATTAACTTAAATATTTTCTTTTTTTTTCTTGGATAATAAATATATTATTATTTTATTTTATTATTTTATTTTTATATTTTATTAAGAGTCTGTAGTATAAAAATACAAAAAGTAATATTAAAAACACCAATAATTAATTTATTTACATATCTCCAATACTATTTCGCAATCATCGAGATTTGCGATATCAATGGCATATCCATACTAAATCCAGACCAATCAAATGATGGAAGCGACACATCGTCTAAAGCGTTCAGCATTGTGCTTTGAGCAAGCGAGAAGAAAGGATCATCTGGTAGAAAGTGGTACGGGGCTGAAAAAAAAAAGAGAAAAAAATGTTATTGTTATTGACGCACACAGAAAAATTATTTTGTTGGAGAATACAAAAAAGCCAGGAATTAATAGACATACATTTTTACAAAAATCAACATGTAATGTCACAAAGAGAAGGATGGAGAGGGGTTTATTTTATCCACCATTTTATGTTTTTATTTATTTCTTTTTTTTTCTATATAACCAAATGGTACCGTCAATGAATCTACGCGTTGTGTACACGGGTCGACAAATTTTATTTTCATTTTTTGTAACTACCTGGTGATATGGTGTTCTGTGAATGCTTCAAAAATTCAGGATTATTGGTGGATTCTTTTTTACAACGAGATCACAAACAGACACAAAGTTTATGATTTCGGAATTTTTGTGATTTAGACTGATGCCTTTCACCTTACATACTTTATAAATTTTACCATCAGGTGACCTAACTTTAAAAGCATAGAATTTAGGACCACCTTATACAAATGTCTCTATGTATCTTCCTGAACCATAAGCTTCGAGTTCGTCAGTCATGTCGTCTAAGAAACAACCTGTTTCTGGATAGTATTCCCCCGGTTCATTAGTACATGAAAAAATTACTGAATCCGTGTCAAAATAAAGAACACGACGATCTAATTTTTTCAAGTAACTATACTATTTCAAGCGAGCCTGTGCTGTTGTATAAGCTGCTATGACAACATTTGAAATCGGGGATGGTGATATTGCCTCATTTTTATATGACCAGGAAGCGTAAAGACTTTCTTGATCTACTGGTAAGATGCTATTGAGAACTTTGTCAGGGCTTTGAATAAGTTCTAATAATTTTTGCTGACTGTGAATTATTTCAGTCTTTAGCATATTTTATCGTTGGCCAAACTTTCCCCAAAAAGAATTTAGACAAAGTTTCGCCAAAGATCGCAAACCAGAGTTCTTTTTAATATTTTCCCGATCAAGCTGAACTCCTTCACCGTCATAAATCATTTGAATGAAAGCTGCTTTCTGTTCATTGGTGGTACAATCCATCGGGTACCCTGTAGCTTCATGCTTTAATTTAAAAAACCTATTTATATAGCTTACAAAGAGACCACCAACTTTTGTTTCCCTATCATATTGAGTGGTCTCATAGTGCCAAATTTAAAAAATTTGATACCCCTCCTCAATAGCTGCTTTAACCTCATCTGAAACCCATGTTTCCTCCAACTCTTTATCACCAATATTACCCACATGTGGGCAATCTTGTTGTGACTGTAATTTACAACAAGTATTACATGGAGGGAACATGAGTTTACCATGCATACGTAAAGGAAGAACAGGTAAGCAATATCCTGTAGAGGGTAGTATCCGACATTTAATTAACCCTTCTACATTAGATAAATCAAAATCATTCCCTGTTAAATTTTTACATTTATCCCCAACATAAATTTTTGGATGCCCTACTGAAAATTTTCTATATTTAGAGATAGAAGGGTACAAAGAACAAACATCTAGATAAGATATTTTAACTTTACCTCTAGCCTCAAAATAAGAAAATTTATTGCCTGATCTTCCACCATAAAATGTATCGCGAGAATTTAAAGCTTTGGTTTTTAAAAGTGGGTGGTCTTTTAAAAAACTACATAAATCAGCGTTCCGCAATTTTTCCCTACCAAAAGTGCATTCCCACATTTCTATTACCTCATAGCCAGCTTTTCGAAGCTCATCGGTCTGCGCTATTGTACACTCAAAACGTTAAGTCAAACTCTCGCTGTTTTTAACCTGAACTCATTTTTTTATCACGATAGGAATTATAACAAACTCGACAACCATGCCAGTAACACACGTGAAATTTGAAAATTGTTTTTTTATTAGTCTGGTCATCTTGATATTAACCATCGATTAATACACCTTCAGGTATTGTAAATTCACGGGTCCAACCGGCATGTATAATTTCAATGTTTAATGAACGTTCTAGCGGTAATAACCATTCGATGGCTTTTTTTGACTGATTATCAGCATGCCTATAACCTCCGTTGGGTATAATACCTATCTGATGGGGTTGAAGATCATTTTTTCGGAATACTTTAGAGCAAGCTGATGCTATAGTTATACTTTCTATAAACAGATCTAAATGGGCCACTTTAATAAAAAGATTTCTGAAAGCTAAACAAGCCTTCCGCAAAATATCGACATCATTGATACAATAAGTTGTCAATTCATTTTTAAAATTAAATTGATAATTTGAATTGACACACTCATTATACCATTCATAAAAGGTTACCCGAGACTCGCGTTTCCTTGTGTCAGGCGAAAAATATTTAGCATCAGGAATTTGGCCGATATAGTCCTGATTTTCAGGGGTATTAAATAAATGTGGGAATGCATCTTTCTTTGACTCTTCTAAACGGAATGCTTTAGGCAAGACACTTAGGGGCATGGGGAAGTAACTGCGACTATCTATAAATCGCTTCTCATCCACCTTCATTAAAAGAATGCTAGTTCCGTTTAAAATTATTTCCTGCGGATTCCTAATACTTCTTTCCCTAATCAAATGCTCTACGATGAATTGGGCATCGAATCCCTTTACATTGTGTGCTATACAGACAATCTCTGTAAAATGAGTTAATTTTCGCGTGGTGAAATTAGTGAACTCAACTACAGGTTCTTTGTTAAAAATATATTGTCTAATACCACACCATTTGCAACGTACAGTAGGGTCAGGATCATCCATACAATCATCACATACCTGCTGTGCAACACACAGATTAGGTATATGGATTTTCGATAATTCATCGCCCACGACGGATTTTGATTGAGTAGTATCAACGTATCAAAGTGATAAATCGTTATGGCTATCTGATCTCTTGCGAGATAGCTTTGATACGCTACCAACTCCGGAAGGCCACAACCCGTTTCTGAGATTATTTTACCAGCATCCAACGTTAACTGTTGAGCTGCTCTACGCTGGTGTAAACCATTCTTTTCCCGTTTTTGACGCCAGTCACGCTGCAACTCTACGTTGCTTAAATCTTATTGCAATCGCTCTTTGGAAATTGCAGCCACGATTGCTTGCGGTAAGCACGTATTATTCGACCCTACAATATCTAATATGGAATTTGAAAATACCCTTACTTAATTTAACGCGACCTTTACCGGCAGGTACCTGAACACGTGTCAGCTCCACATGAAATAAGTCATCTATTTCGAAATCTGTGGCACTTTGTACAACCTTTGAAACAAGGTCTCAAAGGTCTTCGAAATTCAGATCTTTCATTTCAGTGAAAGATTTCCACGCAACCCCATTAGTGAACCCATCCGAATAGAAAACTAAGCCTACAATATCTGTTTGATCACACCAATCAAATAGGTAATTGTAAATTTCTGAAAAAGCTTCTTCGAGCCATTCTACAGGGTTATTCTTCCCAGGTGGATTTACACGGAATTTAATTTTTAGCCCATGCATCGCGAATTTAGAAAAATACTTGCGACTCTCATTTATTTTTATAATATACGGCGATAAAACGTTAACTCTCTCTATCCTACTTTGTGGATCCTGGAAGATGCTTGAAGACGATCCTGCTTCACCCTCTGGATCAACTCCGTGAGATGATCCTGCTTCAGGCTCGGGATCAGTTTCCCAGGATGGTCCTGCTTCTGGTTCAGGATCTGCTTTCCCAGGATGGTCCTGCTTCTGGTTCAGGATCAGTTTCTCGGGATGGTCCTGCTTCTGGCTCAGGATCAGTTTCTCGGGATGGTCCTGCTTCTGGCTCAGGATCAGTTTCTCGAGATGATCCTGCTTCTGGCTCAGGATGTTGAGATGGTCCTTGTGCTGCTACGGATGGAGAACCACGACTCCGTTGAACAGTTATGATGCTGTTTAAAGCCATCAGATTTTCTGAAAAAATAAATTAAAGATTTTTCATTAATTAAAATATATATATTATCAAGAATTATCACTCAACCTCTACAGAATTATAATATTATCATCGGGAACGAGTCACGGAAGTGTCTCGTTCGAAGATGATAGGTTCCCTCCCTCATTTACCCAAACATGAAAGAACATAAATCCAAGTTTAAACCCGCTATCATCTTCAAAATAATCGTGATAATTCCGGGGCACCGTACACAAAACAATATGAAAGTAGATGGCGCAGTGACGGTAAGATGGCGGAAGGGCGCGTCATTTTAAAATAGTTATACGGTAAGCGTTGTGATGTTGGGCACGACAAGCATGACTACACTATTATCATCTTCGAACGAGAGGCTTTATATAATCTCAATCAAACTTTGCCCGCTTTTGCGGGCTCGTTTGATCTTACAATTATTCAAGAAAAATATTTTACTTAGATTTTAAAAAACAAGGTTAAGCACTTCCCGAAAATAAAGATATATTCGTAGGTCTAAGACGACTCACGATAAACAAATCGAGGTAAAGTACTTTTACTTTTCCGATATAAAACATAACATGCATATTATATTAATTAATAATAGAAATATAAACATAAGTTTACATTCGTTTATTTGATCACACATGTTACGTCGCGCAACACTAAAGATTAATGTTATCAGCCATATTTGATTTTTATACGCGCCTAAATTTGATTTCCTAATATGAACCTTCGAAAACATGTGGTCTTGGCTTCACTACGCCTCCTAGCGACAAACTCAATCTCAAACAGAGAGTCTCAATTTATCACTCGTCCCACGCGGAGCTCCCGGCCGAACATAACCTTTCTCCCAGCAGAAAGGAGCGGTATCTAATACCCGACCTCGGTATCTAATACCAAACATCAAGACAAATCTGTCACAGGAGCCGCGCCTCCTAAATCTATCATAAGAGCCGCGCCTCTTTTAAAGTCAATCTTATCACAAGAGCCGTGTCTCTTATTCTCAAAATCCTCCAAAGTCGCAGATCGCGCGAGTGATGCCACCACCACAACGCGAATAGTTTCCGCAATCAGTGTATTTAGTTAATTTCCATTCAAACGCAATAAACAAGGGTTTTTTATGCCGATCAGGCTTTTTTCCCTTCCCAAAAAATATCTGACTATTCATTTTGTTCTCCCAACACCTTTTACTATTTCAGGAACGGAAAACAAC